>OOFB01012150.1:4624-20603 GCA_900323305.1 Trachyrincus murrayi | reverse complement strand
GTTCATGTGTGTTCATGTGTTAATGTGTTCATGTGTGTTAATGTGTTCATGTGTGTTAATGTGTTCATGTGTTCATGTGTGTTAATGTGTTCATGTGTGTTATGTGTGTTCATGTGTTAATGTGTTCATGTGTGTTAATGTGTTCATGTGTTCATGTGTGTTAATGTTTAATGTGTTCACGTGTGTTAATGTGTTCATGTGTGTTAATGTGTTCATGTGTGTTAATGTGTTCATGTGTTCATGTGTGTTAATGTGTTCATGTGTGTTAATGTGTTCACAGGTGTTCATGTGTTCACAGGTGTTCATGTGTTAATGTGTTCATGTGTGTTCATGTGTTCATGTGTTCATGTGTGTTAATGTTTAATGTGTTCATGTGTGTCAATGTTTAATGTGTTCATGTGTGTTAATGTGTTCATGTGTTCATGTGTGTTAATGTGTTCATGTGTGTTAATGTGTTCATGTGTTAATGTGTTCATGTGTTCATGTGTGTTAATGTGTTCATGTGTGTTAATGTGTTCATGTGTTCATGTGTGTTAATGTGTGTTAATGTGTTCATGTGTGTTCATGTTTAATGTGTTCATGTGTGTTAATGTGTTCATGTGTGTTCATGTGTGTTCATGTTTAATGTGTTCATGTGTGTTAATGTGTTCATGTGTCTTAATGTGTTCATGTGTGTTCATGTGTTCATGTGTTCATGTGTGTTAATGTGGTTCATGTGTGTTAATGTGTTCATGTGTTCATGTGTGTTCATGTGTTCATGTGTTCATGTGTGTTAATGTGTGTTAATGTGTTCATGTGTGTTCATGTTTAATGTGTTCATGTGTTCATGTGTGTTCATGTGTGTTCATGTGTGTTCATGTGTGTTAATGTGTTCATGTGTTCATGTGTGTTAATGTGTTCATGTGTGTTCATGTGTGTTCATGTGTTCATGTGTTAATGTGTTCACAGGTGTTCCGAAGCTACTACTCCCACGGGCTGGTCTCAAGCAACATCACGGAGAAGAGGTAGCAACAAGGATCACACCATGTGACTACCATGTACCGTGTTACTGGTCGTCCTCTCTACCCGTGCATCACACGTATGTTGTGTGTGTGCTGTGTTGCAGTCCGGGTCGGCAGCCCTTCATGTTGTTTGGAAGCCATTCCTCTAAGGAGGACCTGGAGAACTACTCCTTCAACTTCCCCTCCGAGAGCCACGTGGTCCGCAGCACAGGGACCCGAGGCACCCCAGCTACACACATGGTAGGACTGGAGCTCAACACACACACACACACACACACACACACATCAACACGTTTCAAGTTTCAAGTTTATTGGTCACATCACAGTTTACATTTTACAACATAGAGCAGTGAGTGAAAAACAGAAAGAAAAAAAGGAAAAAAATAGATAAAAAAATAGAATCTAAGATAAAGTTAGAAATACAGTATAAAATATACAAAAAATATAGATACAAGTTATCAAAACAAAATATAAACAAAATATATATATATAAAACACATGGTAGGCCTGGAGGGCAGCGTACGCCCACACACACCTCCATACACACAAACTCTACAGGTAGAGTGCAGTGTGCTGCTGTGTTTGACCCTGTGTACCTAACCATGTGTTCCCTGTAGGTTCTGCAGTGTGTGGCCCCTAAGGGCCCCCTAGCCTGTGCTCGCACCTACTTCTTTGGGACCACGCACAGCCCTTACCTTGGTGAGAACATTTGAATACACAGTGATGGGTATACAGGCGTTGTACAGGCATATGCTAACACAGTCCCATACTCTACTACCAAAGCAATATCTCAATGTCTTGTATCATAGCGCTAAAGAGAACTATAATGTGTCTAATAAACAAATGTTTTATTACAATGTATTCATGTGTTTCCTTCACAGGGAATCAAAATGGCGGACAGCTGAAAATAGATCACCTGTAAGTGTTCCAAGTCTTCATGGTCTTCATGAGAACCTGTCTCCGACATATTAAAGTGTCCATGATGACGTTTCATGATACATGTGTGTGTGTGTTGCAGGCTCCTGTCCCAGATCTACTCTGCTGCCGTGCAGGCCGTCCTGTCGGGCATCAAGTGCTACTCGTGTTCCTCCAGCCCCTCCAAGGTACACCTCACAGGGCTCTACAGTGCTCTACAGGGCTTTACAGGGCTCTACATGACTATACAGGACTCTACAGGGCTCTAGAGGGCTCTGCAGGGCTCTACAGGGCTCTACAGTGCTCTACATGGCTCTACAGGGTTCTACAGTGCTCTACAGGGCTCTGCAGGGCTCTACAGGGCTCTACAGGGCTCTGCAGGGCCACCATTTCACTCGCATATGCGAGTAAAATTTTTATTTACATTTAGGAGCACATGTGCGAGTGGAATTGTTATTTTTTAATCAACATAAAATAGATCACGTTACCGACTTTCACACAATAGGTTTGCCAACTGACCAAGGAAATAGTTGCCAATATCACACTTCACACATTCCAATAGAAGTTGGGAGGTGTATCCAAAAACCAAACACAAAACTCCAGGGACTGCAGTATATTTCACCTGGAGGGAGACTAAATTAATGATAACGCTGCGCTTCTTGGCAACAAAATATCAACGCGGTGATTTTTCAACTTAGACACATAGGTTCAGATTATAAGCAGGAATGTCATTATTGTTTCTCCTCAGGCTAAAGAGGTAGCAGAACAAACCTTTCTTCTGGCTCTAGACTCCATGAACTTAAGTCAGTATCGCAGCACGCTCAGGTAATCCTTCATTATTTACAATCTTTCCACTTACAATCCAGTTGCATATTTGTTATATTCCTTATATATGTATTACTTGTTATATTCCTTATATATGTATTACTTGTTATATTCCTTATATATGTATTACTTGATGCAGTACCTCTTAGAGTAATTGTGCCTTCCCACCCTACAGGTCCAAGAGTGAGTTCACCATCCAGGCTGTAAATAACAAGGGAAGGTAAGTCCTGCTAGTTAAAGATATGACCTGTAAAGTCTTCTAACCGTTATCTGCCTCGGTCTGTCCCAGGGTCATCCCTCTAGCTGACGAAGGAAGCCGATACGTGGTTAAAACTGTGAGTAACAACAAAGACTCAAAGAATCCCAACGTATTTCTTGGGAACTGTCCAGTGCAAGACTTGACTCCCATTTGTCCCTTGCAGGCCTCCATGACTGTAGCTGACATCCCAGACCTCCAGCGGGGCAGAGGGGACCTGGGATCTGTAGTCTTCTCAGAGTGTTTCCTGGAGTCCACCATCAACATTCAGCAGAAAGGTACAGACACCCCAGGCTGAGCCCAGAGCTTCATCCACCTATGATGACACCAAGCCACGGGTCTCTTGTCACTAATAAGCCTTTAACCTGTTAAGGGGCATGCGTTAATATAAGGCACGACCTGTGAAGACCTTTAAGGGGCCACAGTGGCTAGGAAGGTCTTTCTACCGCTGTGTGATTAATGTGTAGTTTCTCCTGTAGATGGCGGTGTTTCCCCTGACTGCTGCTACACCATCCTGACCACAACGGTGCCACGCTACGCCTGCTGGCTGGTACGAAGCACACTGTACACACCAGACTACATGAAGCACACTGTACACACCAGACTACATGAAGCACACTGTACACACCAGACTACATGAAGCACACTGTACACACCAGACTACATGAAGCACACTGTACACACCAGACTACATGAAGCACACTGTACACACCAGACTACACACCGCAAGCTGCAGTTAACCAGCCTCAGATGGCACCCACATAGCAAATAACAACAGCTTCTGTTCTGTGAAAACATACCATGACTCTAATTATACTTGAATTATACACCGTACATGAAAGTGTTATTACAGAGTGAGGATAGATGGATAAATTAGCAAACATAAAACAGCGATGTAAAGAAGGAACCTATAGGTGACACAGACATATTTGTGGATAATGGTATACATGGTACATAATGTTGAATATTTGCTGGTGTTTAATCTCTGTGGTTGTGTTTCCTTTAGGTTGAAGGTGACGTGAAGCAGTCGGAGCAAGCCCAGCTCCTGGTTAAAGTGAGTGTGAGATCTGAAACCTTTGTGGTTCTCAAGCCGGGAGGCCCTCAGGGGTCGCCAGATAACCTTGGAGGGTCACTAGAAGTCCTGGTCATAGATAAATATCATCAACCTTGAAAATGCACCGTGTATATCTTTTACAATCTCGATGATTCCACCAATAGCAGTCTTGTCATGTTTCTGCTGTTCGTACAGTAGCATCTAGCTAGCCCATCTCACAGCGCTGTAGCAAATGCTATACTGCCCCCGTGTGGACCGGCGCCTGTAAAAACAAGGGGAAATGTGTTTTTTAAGACGAGACGGCAGTCGCATAAAATATTTGATTTTTTATAATTGAACGACGAATCATGACCCATCCCTAGAAGAGAGACGTTAAGTTAAACAAATGAAAATGTGATTGTGACTGTGAATGGTCTCCTACTGTGATGTTCTAATGGTCTCCTACTGTGATGTTCTAATGGTCTCTACTGTGATGTTCTAATGGTCTCTACTGTGATGTTCTAATGGTCTCTACAGTGATGTTCTAATGGTCTCTACTGTGATGTTCTAATGGTCTCTACTCCTACCTCCAGCAGACAGAAGAGGTGACCTGTCTGGGCAGAGCTCTGACTGGGGCTGACGGGGCCTACGTTTGCTCCTCCAGCCTCCTCTCCACCCCAGAGGAGGGTATGCTTCACCCCTACACACGAGTACTTTAATACAACACATACTACTACATTCTAGAGTATTACACACACACCAAGTACTATTGGTGTACTATTGTGTATATTTGTCGAAAAGGAAAGCCATGTTTTTATGTGTATTTGTAGGAAAGATCAGCTTCTTCTCTGAGGGACTGCTGTTCGTTCATCCCCAGTATGGAAGCATCACTCTGTCCAAACACCACATCACCCACATCAGCTTCTTCCACGAGGTAGGACCACCACTCTGTCCAAACACTGATATGACCCGGTTTGAGGGGTCCGTGTGTTTGACAGAAGGTAGACAGTGTCAGTGATGTGTGTGTGTTGGCAGGTGGTTCATGGGTTCTGTGTGTTGCAGGACTCTGGAGCCGTGGCCTCTGTGTTTGTGGAGTACGACAGCAGCCTACTGAGCCACCTGCCCCTCCCCCTCCAGAGCCCAGACCACTGTCTCCTCTTCTCCCTGCAGCCCAGGTCCAAGAGCCACAAGGACTTCTACTCAAAGGTAGGGCCCGGTCCTCTCTGGTCACAACACACCTGGCTCTCTCTCGGCCTGTGGTCTTGTTTATCAGCAGCATAAGGTTATTCACCCCAGTGTTTAGGTGTGTGGTGGCAGAAGTGGAGAGCAGTGGTTTGACCATCAAGATGAACAATGCTGAATTGAATCACAAATTTAGTTAGCTTTGAAGAACTGAGGGACTTCCAGTCTAGGATCTGGAGTTGGTTCCTAGCAGGGCTTTGGATTGTTATCCAGGTTTTTCACCAGTCTTTCTCTCCTTCCAGGTGCTGTCTGTGTGGCAGAGCTCTGATTCAGCTCTCCGTCTGCAGCTGGTGGACAAAGATGAGCTGAGCTGGGACCAGAGGAGCATGTAAGGAAACATCTGCTCTTCAGACCGCCTGACTTCCTCCAGTCACCTGTCAGAGCTCATGTGACACCACCATAAAGAACCAGGCCTCGGGTTCCCATAGTGCTTCGGTAGTAACCTCTGGTACAGGAGTCTGTGGTAAACAGTGGCAGCAAGAACCCATACCTGCTCCTTAATGATGTATAAACTAAACCTTTCCCGTAGCCGGTGGGAAGACGAGCTAAAAGGTCCGGACACCGTCCTTATACAAAGTGTGTGTAAAGGTTTAAAATCAAACCTTTGTAGTAGACTGGCCACTGTAGAAATAGAAAGGGTTATCTTCGGAAGAATATATCCATAACAAAACAGGAAACACTGCCTAGCTCCGGCGCTCTGGCCCAGGCGCTGTGTAGTCTCCCCCCAGAAGTTCAGCTATAGCATTGTCAAACTTCTGGGTCCCAGATTAGGTCTGTGTTCGATGACTCTGTGTTAGATCTGTGTTACAGGTGGTAGGTGCTTCTGTGTTAGATGATTTGGTGCTTGATGATCTGTGTTAGATAGTTCTGTGTTACACGGTTAGTGGGAGGTGGTTCTGTGTTAGATGATTTGGTGCTTGATGATCTGTGTTAGATAGTTCTGTGTTACACGGTTAGTGGGAGGTGGTTCTGTGTTAGATGATTGATTGCTTCTTGCTCCTCCCCTTTCAGGCACGGCAGACTGCAGAAGCTTCATGAGAGCCAGGAACCCCCGGTGGCCAAGCGAAGAGGCAGCCTGAAGACTTCCTACTCCCACTTGCCTGAGCAGGACATGTTAGTACAGACACACACACACACACACACACACACACATTTGAATTCTTTATTGAGGTCCACAATTTAAAATACAAGGGCCCAAATGTTGTCAGATGCGATGGTTGTCTGATCAGGTAAAGACAGGTAACCACGTCAGGAGAGTCCAGCAGTAGAGTATATAGTGTTGGGTACAGAACACAATACTACACTGAAAGCACACCTATACACATATACAATATGTATTACTTCGTTAATTTGACCATCATTATTCTAGAGGAGTCTAGTTTGTATTACGTTCAGGTTGTATTGTGTTGTGAATGCAGCGCACCATGCACCGTTTGACTCATATCATGTTGAACCAGAGACTGTATGTTTGTGTGCTTCTGTCTGCCAGGTTCCTGCAGCACTTTGCTCTGAGCAGCGTGGGCCAGGAGCCCATCCTGAACGACCACCTGGGGGCACTGTTCCCCTCCGCAGACCTGAGGAACCCCCTCACCAAACACCCAGACAAGGTGAGAGCACGCCAGCTGAAACAGACAGAGAGAGACTCTCTGTTCACTAGAGTCTCTGTTCACTAGTCTCGCTTCCACTAGAGTCTCTTCCACTAGAGTCTCTCTTCCACTAGAGTCTCTGTTCACTAGTCTCTCTTCCACTAGAGTCTCTCTTCCACTAGAGTCTCTGTTCACTAGAGTCTCTCTTCCACTAGTCTCTCTTCCACTAGAGTCTCTCTTCCACTAGAGTCTCTGTTCCATTAGAGTCTCTGTTCCACTAGAGTATCTGTTCTCTAGAGTCTCTGTTCCACTAGAGTATCTGTTCTCTTGAGTCTCTGTTCACTAGAGTCTCTGTTCACTAGAGTCTCTTCCACTAGAGTCTCTGTTCACTAGAGTCTCTGTTCACTAGAGTCTCTGTTCACTAGAGTCTCTTCCACTAGAGTCTCTGTTCACTAGAGTCTATGTTCACTAGAGTCTCTGTTCCACTAGAGTCTCTGTTCACTAGAGTCTCTGTTCCACTAGTGTCTCTGTTGTGCTTTGCTGATTGGTCGCGGTCTGTTTCCCTGTGGTCAGGTGGTCATCACCATCATCAGCGGTCTGCCAGGAAGCCATAAGAACAGCCTTGGTACCGCCCTGGTGCAGCTCAACAAGGAGGGTGGAAGGTACGAGGTCTAACCGCAGGATTTTTAGAGAGTTAATCATGTTCTTAATAATTTAATCTGTTAGTGAATAGTTTTACAATATTGTTATTATTATATTCTAATATTCCAAGTAATGTAGTAGTGATGGACACATTAATAGTTTCATATTCTTATTAGAAGTATCTCATTATCTCTGTGTCTCCACCCATAGGTGGGTGGTCTACCAGCCCAACCCTGACAGCAGCGATGGCTTCTCCGCCTCTCACCTCCAACACTTCCTGTCCAACTTCCTGGACAGCCAGCGGGCCATGGTGCCCAAGCCCCGCCTACTGCTGATCACGCCAGGGTAAGACGACTCAGTACTACTACTAACAAGTTAGATGGGTAAATGGGTCTCTTCTGCTCATCTGCTGGAAGACTGTTAGTGTTGTGCGTCTCTTCTGTTGTACCATGGGATACTGATTCCCATCGTCTCTGTGCCGCAGGAACACAGATGTTCTGGAGCTGATCCAGGCCATCCTCCACCACCCTGACCCCGTGGTCCAGGCCTGCTTCTCCATCGGGGCCGTCACAGCCTGCGTGGAGCCTCGCTCCTCCTGTATGGAGCACAGGTAACCAACTAACTCCTGTATGGAGCACAGGTATCAGATCTGACCCACTACTGCTACCTCCAGTAACTAACTCCTGTATGGAGCACAGGTATCAGATCTGACCCACTACTGCTACCTCCAGTAACTAACTCCTGTATGGAGCACAGGTATCAGATCTGACCCACTACTGCTACCTCCAGTAACTAACTCCTGTATGGAGGACAGGTATCAGATCTGAACCTCAACACTGCTACCTCCATGTCCTTGCTGTGAGGTCTTTATCGTGGGGCAACGCTACAACCGATAGACTCTAGCTATATCTAGTTATCATGTTGATACTGTACCCCAAGTTCTACTTCAACACAACCATGGCTGTAATGTCTGTTAGCAGGATATGCTCTATTGTCCCCCGTGTGTGTGTGTGTTGGTGGTGAATGAGGTGGTGGCTGCTGTGTCCAGGCCATATGTGACTCTATAGGCTTTCAGAGCTCCACACAGACTTCCTTTAACACGGAGGATGAGTCCAGCAGCTAATCTAGCGCTTCTATTGTTGCAGCAGGCTTTATAGGACGATAGCCAAGCCTCTCTCTGAGCTGCTCCCACACAATACAGCATAGCACTCCACTCTGTAGGGGTAGCTAGCCGCTAAAACTACACATTGTGCATTCAAAGTCCCTCGTTTGACAGCTCAAAAGTACCTGGAGGAATAGCAGCGAAAACCAGGATCTGCTGGAAACACCTGGGTGTGCTGTTTCTCCCACCAGTACAGAGGAAACCTGTTGTTGTAGAGTGCTAGGCATACTATGAATGTAGTACTATACAAGTACTACTGCAGGCAGTAACATGATGTAGTACTATAGTACTACTGAAGGCAGTACTGTATAGTACTACTATATAGTACTACTGCAGACAGTACTGTATAGCACTACTATATAGTACTACTGCAGACAGTACTGTATAGTAGTACTGTCTGCAGTAGTACTATATAGTAGTACTATACAGTACTGCCTTCAGTAGTACTATAGCACTACTATATAGTACTACTGCAGACAGTACTGTATAGTACTACTATATAGTACTACTGTACAGCAGTACTATGGGTGACCCTGTTGGTGATAACATCTTAGTGATATTTTGGGTGTGTTGTTGTCTCCGGGGTATGGCTCATTATCCTGTGCTGCTAACATTCTGGGGGGCCCCTGGATGTGTCCCTGGGATGGAACAGGGCATTAGGAGCCCAAGTTAGCAACATGGTTAGCGCTGACTTTTCCATATCAGGCTGCTCTGACAAGGCTTCTGTCACCGTCTGCTGCCTTTGCCCCATTGCCCGTGTGTGTGTGTGTGTGTGTGTGCGTGCGTGCACGCGCGTGCGTGCGTGCGTGTGTGCCCTCAGTGTGGTGCTAACTGGGTGTGTTTAGCTCTGCTCAGGGCTGACCTGGCTGTCACCCCCCTGAGCAGAGTCCTCTAATCCCAGAGAGAGACACCAGAGAGCTGGACAGCATGGCTTCTCTGTCACTCATCCTCCATCTCCAGTGATGGAGGTAGACGCTTCAGAACAACGCCCCTCACACAGCCCAGCCCCTTCCCCTGGCCTGGGGGGGTGGGAGGCCCTGGGAGGGTGTGGAGCCTATGAAGACCCACAATGTCCAACAATGCCCCTAATGTCTACAGTCTAACCTGGAGGCATCCTAGAGCAGGATTTACCCCTAAGCCCTACCTGCTCCTTAATGACATGTATCTGAATTCACAGTGAGTGTGCTTGGATGAAAGCGTGCGCTACATGATTAAATCCTACGTGTAATTACAGAAGGCTTCTAGTCTTCCTCTGCCTCAGGGGGGTCATCACACCCCATGCCTCATAAACAGAAACACTTATTGTTAGTATCGATGTAATGCATAGGGCTCTTACAGCAAACACACAGAGACATGGCTCAGGTAGGCCCCCAGCTCTTGTCAGATATGGTCAGCTGTGTTTTATATAGCGGCCCTCTAACCGCCGGGCCCCAGGGCCCCACTCAGCTCACATGTCAGAACACAGGAGGCAGCATTATATTATATTTACATTACCCTGGCATGGCTCTGGTCCCTGTTCTTCAGTTGGGATCCGTTTCATTCCTGCTCCTTTCCTTCACAGTCCTGATCTCTTACTACCACAACAACATCCCAAACACCTTGTGCTCTAAACAGCTAGTCTGGTGAGGCGGTCAGTGTACACCAAAGAATCACTATTGCGTGTGTTTTCTGCTGTCTCATTAATTGAAGTTTCAGAAACGAGTGTGAATGGCTGTGTACCATGCTTCTACCGTCCCAGTCCTAATGTACCCGATGTTTCCTAATGTTCTCCTCCTCTCCTCGCTCCTCTAGGTTCACCTTCCCCAAACTGGTGGAGCAGTGCAGCCAAGGTGAGCCAGGTCACCTCACACATACACCATGAAAACCATGAAAAACAGTACGAAATCCAGCCAAATGCAGCTGCTGCTAACCTTCTGCTGTCCGTCTCTCTCTCTGTCTGTCTGTCTGTCCGTCCGTCTATCTGTCTGTCACGCCAGGGGTGGTGAGTGCGGTGGTGTTCACGGGTCCGACCTCCGAGAGGAAACATCCATCCAGTCTGTACCTCCACCAGCTGCTGCGGGCCTCCAACCCCAGCGCTGCCTTCATCCTGGCCGAGAGAGGAGCCGTCACCAGGTAGGAGCTCACACCACCACCATCATCATCTTCATCATCACCATCGTTATCTCTTTCTCCAGACATGTAGCCTCCCCATGTTAATGGGGAGCGTTGAAAGTCTAGTCCGATTCTAGGGTTTACATTCAGTCTCATCTTTTCTGCCATTTGGATACAAGGAGACGACACCATTAAAATGCAGAAACTGTTTGTGATTTACTGACCAGCAGACAGCATGGGCAGACAGGTCTTTATATAGCAGCTCTTTGTTGCAGAATGGGATGTCATTACCCAACACACTAGAGGGATGTCATTACCCAACACACTAGAGGGATGTCATTACCCAACACACTAGAGGGATGTCATTACCCAACACAATAGAGGGATGTCATTACCCAACACACTAGAGGGATGTCATTACCCAACACACTAAAACAGTAGTTTGTGTTCTGTGTTGATCAGGAACGAGGACGTGAAGCTGATCCTGTCTGACAGCAGCTTCAACCAGTCCCAGATGCTGAGGGCCCGATATCTCCTGTATCCTGGCTGGTAAGACCTTAACCCCACCCCTCCTCTACCCTAACTCCACTCCTCCTGTCCCCTAACCCCACCCCTCCTGTTCCCTAACCCCACCCCTCCTCTACCCTAACCTCACCCCTCCTCTACCCTAACCCCACCCCTCCTGTTCCCTAACCCCACCCCTCCTCTACCCTAACCCCACCCCTCTTGTCCCCTGGCTGGTAAGACTTAACCTCACCCCTCCTGCTCCCTAACCCCACCCCTCCTCTACCCTAACCCCCCCCTCCTGTTCCCTAACCCCACCCCTCCTCTACCCTAACCCCACCCCTCCTGGCTGGTAAGGCTCATATTAACCCACTGCTTTAATAGCACAGCAGGCCTCTTGTCATGTGACCAGAACAGTCCAACAGGATAACAGTCTCTGGCTCTGGATCCCAGTACTCTTGACACCAGACATGTGACACTATGTGTTATGTGGCTGCTGAGTGAGGCGTTTACACAGAGAATGACAGTGACAACGTATACAGTAGACGTATTTAACATCAATGCAGAGCAGCAGCAGGGGCCCCGCGTGTGAGCTATGTGCGTGTGAGCTATGTGCGTGTGAACTGTGTGTGTGTGAGCTGTGTGTGTGTGAGCTGTGTGTGTGTGAGCTGCGTGTGTGTGTGTGTGGGTGGGTGTGTGTGTGTGTGTGTGTGTGTGTGTGTGTGAACTATGTGTGTGTGAGCTGCATATGTGTGAACTGTGTGTGAGCTGCATATGTGTGTGAACTGCATATGTGTGTGAACTGTGTGTGTGCGTGAGCTGCGTGTGTGTGAACTGCATATGTGTGAGCTGTGTGTGTGTTCCAGGTGTAAGGGCCGCTACTCCACGGGCCTGGGGGGTCTGGTTCTTACCCAGCAACGCCTGCTGTTCCACCGGCCCCTGGAGAGGCATCTGTTCATCACCCGCTGCAAAGGTGAGATGGAAACACACACACGTGACAGTGATAGGAGCTGGCAGGGTGTGATAAAAGTTAGCCGTGTTCAGCTCCTAATATGGCGGCGGCCATGTTGAGGTAGTTACAGCAGTTGGTGTAAATGTGTTCCCCAGAGGAGGGGCCCTCTACCCCATGCCAGAGCCACTGAGGCCTGCAGCCCTGCCTCTACACCCCCTGCCCTCCACCCTAAGGCTGATAAATCCATCTGGATGAGTTGGAACCGTCCAATTAAATCAATGCAAATCACAAATATCGTTTTTTTATTGCTAATAAATCATATATATACATTTTTAGGAACATCTTTGTAAATAATTGGTGTTTGTGAAATTAGACTCTCACTCTCAAGCTCAGTCTGGTTGTATTAATCTGTGACTTATGTTGGATCACAATGTATTGATCATAGGCTACTAAATCGTATCGCAGCAAACTGATCGTCAAACATCAAATCGTTGCTTTAAGAATGTAAAGCGTATGGAAGGTCGAGGTTTACACCCCCATGCCGTGACACTGCTCCCCCACACAGAGGAGGGGTCTTCTCTCCCAGTACCCATCATGCACCTCTGCTCCTTCCCTGACCATCATACACTGAGCAGGGTCCTGCCCCTGACACCCCACCACATCGCCGGTAACCAAAGCACAGCGTTGATCTGAACCCTCGTACCTCCTGTGTGTTCTCTACCTGCAGCCCTGAAGTCCTCGCTCAGGGGAAACCCATTCAGAGGAAACCTGTACCACGTCTGGGGAAAGGTCCGCTTCGCTGGTATGACCACCGTCTCTATTTACAGTCTGTTCTCCCTGACTTCACTTCATGTCGCCAACAGAACTCCTAAACACCCAAATCCCTAAATGCCGCAATTATGCTTACGACTGTCTTTCTGATGTGTTGTGAGCATCCACCTCTGTCTTTTGACACACTTTATTGATGCTATCATGACGTATGTGGGACGATAGGCATACATGTACCGTATCAAGGTTATCAGATTATGATTATCAAACATACAAGCAGGTGACCTTTACGTCCCTCTGTGATTGGTGGCTGCTGATGAGGTCAGAGAAGCTCTGAATATTTCTTAACCTGGCCTCTCCCTCTCACTCCTCTGTGTGATGAAATGAGTGGAGCTTGACCTGCCCCAGCATGCCTGTACCATACCACAATAATAATTATCATTACAGCTGTTTTATGGTGTGTTAAGAGACACTAAACCTGTGATTTCTCTCCGTGGTAAGTACTGTAAGAGACCGCTCGGACGCAGCGCACGGTAGGACTCTGCTCTCGCCCTGGTGTCGTCGTGTTTAGACCGCTAGCTCACGCGGTTCTGTTAGCTTTTGCTAGCGCTCTCACTTCCTGTACCAACACGCACATGGGAGAAGTTCACCTTCAGGGCTTTCTGCCAGAATGCATCCACCACGACTTCCTCCCTACATCTGCTTTGTCTGCTCTTTATACTACGTCACCTGACATCCTAAAGGCTTTCTGGTAGAAAGATGTCTGGCAGAAAGCCCTGAAGGTGCGTACCACACCGGAAGCGATAGCGACAGGTCTCTGTAGAAGCCATGCATGGAGAGAGAGATGGGTGTGGACCTGCTGCTGAATGGAGAGAGAGATGGGTGTGGACCTGCTGCTGAATGGAGAGAGAGATGGGTGTGGACCTGCTGTGGAGCACATGCTGTGTTTTCTCTTGATTTTGACTCTTTTCCATCCGTGCCCTCGTTCCCCACCCAGCCACCTGTTGTTGTTTATCCATCCCCTGGTGTTTACGTTCAGCTTAGATTTCACGCGTCTGAAATAACATGCTGTGTTTAGTGGGACCTTTAGGGAGCCGAGGGGGGGACCCACTTCTCCAGCATGCTCCCCTCTCTCCCCTTCTGACCCCCCTCTCCCCCCCGCCGCCCCTCCAGACTCTGAGAGGAAGATGGAGGTGAGCTACAACGTCCTGAGCGGGGCTCTGGCCATCGCTCCAGACCAGGACCCCGGCCAGGAGACCTCCTGCTTCCTCGTGTTCCACGGGGTGGGACTGACCCGGGACAGACTCGAGGACTGGCTCAGGCTGTGTGCCAAGCAGGTAGTCATGACGTCATCTCTACTGTTGTACTCTACTGGGGTCGCAAATTATCTTAGGCTAGAAACCTTGTATGCAAGACATCCATTTCATGTCTTTAACTGTTTAACTGAATGTTCTTTGCATTGTCCCTGACGAATAAACAAATAAAACATTTTGACCCCTATTTGACCACCAGGCGTCATGTTGATTAGCTCATTACAAATTACATTACAAAATGTACCCGTTAGTGACATCACAAATGGGAGTGTCCACCCAGATGTATGATGGATAGATCAGCCAGTTGGTACGGTCCACTGGGTAGGCTGGTGGGTTCCTCATGCGCTCTCACTTGTAATGGCTCTTCAACGTCCCAGCTGGTGGTAACATAGGGGCCCTGTAAGAGCTGCCCAGTAGGAGTCGTAATCCTGTGTTTCTTCGTGTTTCCAGAAGGAGATGAAGAAGGTGAAGAGGACCAGGAACAGCATCTCACCGCAGGAGATCAAGAGCATCCATGTGAGGAGAAGCTCTTTCGCTAACTGTCGCTAACACAAGCATATGTGTTTAGCATAGAGCTAAACACATATATTTAGCATATGTTGAATTAGCTTCAAAAGCTACCTTAGCCATATTGTTCCCATGCTTGATAGTTTAGAATAACGATGAAATACTGTGTGTTTGTAGGCCTCCAGGCACCTGGAGACCCTGCCCTCAGGCTTCTACTACAACGGCCACCAGTATGTGGACATCTTCGGAGAGAAGAGGCTCTTCCATCCCAGTATCCTGTTACCTAAAAACACACTGAAACAGACCTCAGAACATAGACCAAACCTCGCCAAATAGACCTCAGGACGTAGACCAAACCTCACCAAATAGACCTCAGGACGTAGACCAAACCTCACTAAATAGCCTTAACATGTTGCCCCACCAGACATGGAGCAGTTCATCAGAGAGTACGTCTGCGATGCCAACAGAGAGATAGATCTCTTCAACAGCCAGCTGGACCTCCAGACCCAGCCGGACCTGTTTGACCCGGCCGGACCTGTTTGACCCCCGAAAGGCTCTCTGTAAATCATCTATGTCCGTCTGTGTGTCTTAAAGCCAAGGGAATCCTTTAGGGAGGGGGGGTGGGGGATGTAAGCCAACTCTCAGACCTGTGTTCACTAGTTCCGACCGGTCAGACTTGACCAGCGCTCACCACACTGAGTTTAGCTTCCGCTGTTAAACCGCGAGCAGAGAGCTTGTCAGCAGATGAGCAATCGGGTAGCGGCAGGGCTGCCATGTCCCGGCCCGGCCCGGCCGGGTCTCCGGGGCGCTGGGCTCTCTAATTAGAAACCAGTGTAGTGGAGCTGAGAGAGATGGTCACACCGCTCTGGCTCACTTTAGCACACACTACACATGCACAACCAGCGTGCACGTCTCCTGGAACCACGCCCCCAGAGGGAATATCCTGTGTGTGTGTGTGTGTGTGTGTGTGTGTGCGAGAGAGAGAGAGAGAGAGAGAGAGAGAGAGAGAGAGAGAGAGAGAGAGAGTGTGTGTGTGTGTGTGTGTGTGTGTGTGTGTGTGTGTGTGTGTGTGTGTGTGTGTGTGTGTGTGTGTGTGTGTGTGTGTGTGTGTGTGTGTGTGTGTGTGCGTGTATGTGTGTGGGTGTGTGTGTGTGTGTGTGTGCGGGCGTGTGGGTGTGTATG
>OOFB01012148.1:11861-25299 GCA_900323305.1 Trachyrincus murrayi | reverse complement strand
GAGCCGGCTGGACACAAGCAGGGAGGAGCTGGCTTTGGTCCAGAGCCAGCTGGGGAGAGTTACAAGCCAACAGGTTTAAAACACAACTCAGCCTACTGAATCCCCACACACACACACACACACACACACACACACACACACACACACACACATTACCACAGCACAACAGAACAGTGCAAATTGAAAAAAGAAGAATAAAAAGTGTCTAACCTGGAGCAGCATCAATGAACAGCACTTCACACAGATTCCAAATCAGCTCTATAGCCAGGAGAATGGACACCTGTCATAAGCATATCTTAGTAAGATTTCCCATAACAACAGAATGCAACTGGCAATTTCTTTATAAAAAGGAAATTAGCAGCTACTTCAAGTTAACACGTAGACCATAAAATTATGAAAATACACAAAGAAATATCAGCTCAGGGGACCTCATGTTAAACCTCAACATAGGCATACCTGATTTCCATACTGTGTGGCCAATTCTGTATCTTGTGTTAAAACTGGGGAAGTGGAAAACAAGAATATATTTAGAACGTATACCGGTAATATGAGAGTAGGCCTAATGCATTATAAAATACTAGGCGTGTGAACCTCAGGCTTTACAACGATTCGATACAGTTTCGATTCTTAAAGCAACGATCGATATTTGACCATTAATCATAGTTTGCTGCTATACGATTCGTAAGTATACGATTCGAAGATTTAAAAAATATACATACAATTTATTAACGATAAAAATCTATATTTGTGCTTTGCATTGATTTAATTGGATCGTTACCCCCAGAATCGATACAACACCCCTATAAAATACAGGGCTTCATATATCAACAGAATTTTTGTTTGCCGGACTATGCTGCGGATGTTCTATGAGTCTGTGGTGGCCAGTGCTTTTCTGTTTGCTGTCGTGTGCTGGGGCAGCGGGCTGAGGGCGGCGGGCGCCAACAGACTTAACAAACTGATCCGCAAGGCCAGTAACATTATGGGGGTGGAGCTGGGCTCTCTGGCGGCAGTGTCAGAGAGGAGGATGCTGTCCAGGCTTCGTGCTATCCTGGACAATGTCTCCCACCCACTACATGACGTGCTAGCCAATCGAAGGAGTTCATTCAGTGCAAGACTCCTTCAACTGAGATGCACCACAGATTGCCACAGGAAGTCATTCCTGCCTGCGGCCATCAAACTCTACAACTCCTCCCTCTGAGTGCCAGACACTCTGAGTCAATAGACTGTCCCCCGGCTTACTGCATAATTGCTGTATATATTTTTATTGTACATAGTCATTTCTTGGTTTTGCACATACACTTGACACTTTGTTTTTCATATTTATGTCGCTATCCTTACTGTATTACTATTATTTATATTTATGTTGTGTACATGCTATGTACTGTGTATATATATATATATAATTCTAGTATTTAGTATTTCTTATTTCTTATTCTTATATACTTCCCACTTGTAAAGAGAGAGTTTGTGAGCAACTGCAGTGTAACCAATTTCCCTCCGGGGAAGTATTTCTGATTCTGATTCTGAATTGAAATGTTAATACCTGCAACTTGTTGGAGCTCTTCCATGCACGCTCGTATAACCGATCTGTAGTTTTTACTGATGCTGACGAACCTGAGGGGGGAGAGAACATGTGTGGCATCAGTCACCCACTTTGATGACGGTTTTCACAAACAAAATACCTCCAACTCCCTCGTCACTCGTCTCACACACAAAGAGTATCTTACTGTGTTTTCTTGTTCTTGTTAGGCAGGTCCTCTCTAATGATCTGCAGTCCGACGAAGATGTGGTGGGATTCATTAAAGAGTTTGCGTAGAATAGGAGAGTAAATGTCCTCATCTTTCCTAACCTCATGGATGAAGGGGTAACATTTACCCGTAGCGCCTGACAAACACAGAGATTGGAAGGTTATGATGAGAAAGTAACGAGGATAGAGACGTATGTAAGAAGTGTAAATACCTTATATCACACACCTGATGCTTTGTAAATAGTGTCATAGACCAATATGTCTCCAGGACCCCAAACAAACCCCAAATGATTTCCTTCACCGGCAGGGATGTTCTGGAATTCAGCATCATATTTTTTTAAATAAAGCGCATCAATACACAACAATTGCACTAGATGTATCTCTTCTGAAAATGCATGTCAACGGAGCGTGTTGTACTTTTCGTAGCTTAGTTAGCAATGCCATTGGGACAGCCAAACAGCTAAATAAAAAGCCATCGACTTACAGTTGTTGTCGGCTCAACGTCTAACTCCTCCATTTTGAAACCGGCCAGACCAATAAACTCTTAAATGTCTTGAGAATATTTAGGGACGATTGTAAAACACAAACACATGACATGTAGTACTATTGTTGCTCGCTCCCCCGCCTCAACCATTCAGTCCAAGGACCCCCCCAGCGCATGCCGTCGTGACGTCAGTGTGGACTTTCTCTTCGCCTGCTTAAAAACAACTTTAAATTTGTTATTCTCGTCTTTTTCTTTAATTTGGGGTATTGGTTTGATTTGTAAGCACACTCATGTAATGAATCAAGAGCTGACATCTTTACTATTAGTATAATGTTTTTTTTGATAATCACATCGAATCACAAATTATTCAGTATATGTTCATATTACAACATTTTTTGTTATGTTTTTCAGTTACATGACCCTACTATAGATAGGTGAAAAACGGAGATACTACATTATAGAGATATTACGTTTTGTTGTAATATCTCTACTGTCCTTATTCTACAGCCATGCTGTGGTCATGGCATTAAGAAAAACAAGATGGCCACTAGGATCTACTCAAATCATGACTCAAATCAAACCATCCTGAAATCTATATTTTCACGTCCTTACTGCATGCGAGCTGTGAATAACATAGCATATAATCGATGTCAAATGACTATACAAAAAAAAAGAAGACTTTACATCATCCTCCGTTTGAAATAAATCGAAATAAAGGGGAGAAAAGCGAAATGCGCGTGCACGTGCTATTGAAAGCTTCTTTGCCGCGCATCGAGTCAATCCCGCCCACAACTAGACTGTGCTTTGTACCACGTGACTGATATAGCCATTCACAGACGAGGACAGTGGACGCGCACGGACGCATGGGCGCGCACGCTTGTCGAATAATTTAACCGGTAGCGAGCACGTGCGCGTACCCGCATTCTTTGTGTTGCAGCGTAGAGAAGCGCAAAAAGAGTAACCATGGCTGATGAAAAACCTAAGGTGAGTTTCTGAATATTGCGTCAAATGTTCTACATATTTGCCTGTATCATTAGGTTAAGGTCTAAGTGAAAAGTTGCCATCTTATTCTTACAATGTCTTATTTCAAGTTGTGGACAGAAAAAAATCAACTAATACTTGAATACACCGGAAAGCTTGTGAACGCGCATTTATAGGCGCGTATATTGCTCCCATTTGATTACAGTCCGCCAACCAATGCGCTCAGTGGTGTTGCTTTTACGCGAACATCATATCTCCTATGAATGAATGAATGGATGCCTATTAGGCTAGTCGTTGTCTATTAGTTGACTAGTCTCCCTACTGTTAGGCCTACCTTGTTTTGTTGATACACACATTCAGAAAAGTTACTTTGGATTCTCCTTCATTTTCTATGGGCTCCTCATGTAGTTTCCTTTAGTAAAATGAGATAAAGTTACTAAAGCATTAATGGATCAATTAGGTATGTATGCTGTAAGAATAAGTAGCCTATACCTAGTTTCCCGTCTGGGAGTAATAAAGTGCATCTTCTCTTATCCAGACAATGTATGTCTGCCAAGAATGTTTGTCTCAGTGTGACTGCAATCAATTTGTGAAATTATCTGTTCCTTAACTCATTCAAGTGTCACACCTGCATTTATTCAATTGAATGTGGAATGATTAAACAATTAATATGTCGTGGCGCCGTTATTAAGGTAATCTTCTACATTGGCCTGCCTTTACTCTACAGTTTACAGCGTTGGCTTGTTGACAAAATGATCATGTCATGAAGCAGTAAATGATTCCTTTCATGTTTTATGATTAATCTCTCTTTTTCAGGAAGGAGTGAAAACAGAAAGCAGCGAGCATATCAACCTGAAGGTAGCAGGACAGGATGGCTCCGTTGTTCAGTTCAAGATTAAAAGGCACACCCCCCTCAGCAAACTCATGAAAGCCTACTGTGAGAGACAGGTAAGACTGGTACACATTTACATACACTAGAAATTTATAATGGGTGCATGGAAATGACAGTAGCGACATGGATTCATTACTCATGCAGTGCCCATGTATATCCTATTTAGGAATGTGTGTCTTTTATTTCTAAAAATGAGCAGTATAACCAAAGGTCATCCTGGCCAATGACATTCTTGAGGCAAAGCAAATTAAATTAACAGACACATGGGCAGCAATATAAAAATATTTAAAAAGTATAAACCACATAACGGTGGCGGCTCTGTGGCTCAACCTGCTAGTGCACTAACCATGTAGGCAATACGCTTACATTGTAGCAACCCACTCCAGTGAGGTGGTCCGTCACGTTTTAATGAGCGTTCTGTCAGCTGTGAACCGCTGCCACAATAATCCATGGAAGGTGCCCCACGGTCCGTGTTCCGGCACATCCAATTAAAAAAAAAAACTGGATGGCGATGGATGAACAATTCTGGATGGCGAACGCTAGCATCAACTCACTCACCACTTTCACTCATAAATTATGACATCAGTCTTTGCACATTGATTGTTTTCATTAAACAGGCATTTGTCTAGTGTCATGGTTCCAAGCATTAACCCAAAAACTCAACACAGAAAGCCCCCAGTCTGCCTCAGTACTGCACATTGAATATAATCTATTCATCTTACTACTCATTCTATCAAATATATTATAGGAATGTTCACAGACTAAAGTCAACATGGCCTGACCATGATAATCTTTGGCACAGACAGCGGTTATAGTCATGCCTGTGAACTGTAACATTATGATTCCAACATCTTAATCGTGGGACTCTATTCCAGAGAGCTGTGCAAGCCTCCATCCTGTCGGTCATGATTGATCTACCCTCACTGCTGTGCTGCTACTGCATATATAGAGGTGGCCGATGTGTTAGAATCAATGAAAACATATAGGTTTTAACTTTTCAGTGTAATCCTGGCAGTATATACTAGGAAATTTAAATATACCGGAAATGAATGAAAATGATGATCTCTAAATTGAAGTTGCTACTATTTAATGAAAAAGAAAAGTGAAAAAGGAAATGTAAAATGCTTTAATCCATCACACGAATCCATGATTGAATCCATCACACGTATTTAAAACAAAACCAAACCAGATCTTTTGGTTATGGTGCATATTTAATCATACAATATGTGAAATCACCAGCAATAACTGCCCAGGCTTGTGGCATCAAATAGGTTATTATGGTCCAGTTATAAAAGCCCAACAGCCGTAGGTGACCACTAAGAAAGCATTATCTCTTCATAATAAAAGCCATTATTATTATTGTTATTCTACTTGCCCCTGTGTTCTTTTGGTGAAGGGAATAAAGGGGTCAGACACAGGACAGGCGCCACATGAAGAGAGTTCAATTGAGATGGAAGTCCCTATCAGTGCATGTGTTGTGGTCTGGTCTGGGCTTTATCTCACAGTGGATTGTTCTCATAACACACAGAGAGCATCTGTCTAACCCTTCAGAACGCACTGGAAGTAGGACAGCAATCCTTTCTTTGGCCACATCCTGCCCCAACATCCCCCAATCACATTGTTTTTCTTGTTTTATCTATCACACATCTGCGCTTTTTCTTTATACAATATTTTAACATTGTTTGAGAACGGCAACAAATGCCTAATCCTTGCTTTAGGCTACTTATATATGACATTGAAGCCATGAAGACAAGAATGGGGTACAGTTGTATTCGTACGTACGATATTAGCATGAATAATAGTTTCAAACCTGAACCAGAGCTAATTTGTTTTTGTCTTTGACCCACCCCCTCCTAGGGACTGGCGATCAGGCAAATCAGGTTCCGGTTTGATGGACAGCCAATAAACGAGACGGACACGCCTTCACAAGTAAGTCTGACCATGTGGTGCAGGGGAACATATATGCTGTTGAAGGACATCATTTGATAGTGGTAAAGTACACTAAAACATGGCATTCCCAGGCCCTCGAGCAAAGGGAAATCTAACCAAGAGCTGGTGCAGCATTTACATTTCTATCGGCAGCTGGGTTGAGTTTAATGATTATAACCATACAATCTGTTTTCTCCTCTCACCCCCCCCCCCAAAAAAAGTTGGAAATGGAAGATGAAGATACAATTGATGTATTCCAGCAACAGACAGGCGGTCTCCATTAATCACCATTGTCTATCAGTTTCTCGGCTCCCTCCATCATCCTTCCCTGGATGGCAACACACACACACTCAAACTGCTCATTTGCAACTCGCTGTGCTGTCTCAAAAGAATGGCCAGGCATCAGCATTCTCAACTACATGTTTTTCTTTTTCTTTTTTGCCTTTGTATAGTTTTTTTGACTTTATTCTCTGCCATGTTACTTTGCTGTTGTTGTACATAATGCAGTCTAAGTTATGGTTTTATTTGCTGATGTCATGCCGTGGCAAATGTACCTCATCTAGACTTGGGCTTGTTCCGAAGATACAGACTACAAATGGAAAGAAGAATTAATGTAAATGCATTAATTGAATGTTTGGCTTTGGGCTAGGCTTAGCTGTCATCTGAGGAAACTGCTCTACAAGTCTATTTTTAGGGCTGGTTGTTGCAGAGCAGATTGTTGTATTAAGTCTATATGCCTACAAATTTGATTTTGTATCCCCTTTTTTTTAAATGAAGTAGTGAATGTGTAGGAAAAAGAACCACCTTGACTTACACACTTGGCCAAAATGACACGTTAGTCTAAATCTTAATCAGAAGATCATGTTTGTTTAAATAAATCTGTTTTTACCAAACTCCCAATTCTTGTTTATTGTACGGTTGTTTGTGGCAATTATTGTTTTTCATAAAATTGTTAATAAAGTTATGTATGTTTATAAAGTATAAAAGACAATTATATAACCAAGCCCCTTATAACACATAATCACATCTTTTAACATCGGTGTTTTTAAATATCAAGAATGATAAACACTGACTAAGCACCAGGATGTTGATCATGCTGTCTTGATCGTTGACATTAATTGGCGAGGCGTGCTACCAACCAGAGAGGCGATCCGCGGTGTTCCGTCCAACCAGAGCGGGTGGATCGCGAGTGGGCTGGGACTTGTTGGACGCTATAGCACGACAAACGCCTACAAGCTAGAGCGTTTTCAGTGTCGGGTGGAGTCTACATCCTCTTCCTATCTCTGCGGAAAGGATTGCCGAAACCCCCCATTTTTTTTGTCTTAGAAATTAGCTATTAGTACTTGCAAAAGGCAACTGTTTTCCAACCCAAAGATGACGACCACATCGACCTTTCAAGGACTGGAACCCGGTGCGAAAAGCAGTTCAAGGTAAAGAATCGGAAAGCGTCCGTGAACAAACAAAAGAATGCGGTGCGGACAGCCCTCTCGGCTTCGCTAACGCCTCTTTGCTTCAGCTTTTCTTACAATGTTGAGCCAATTCTGATCGCTAGCCCGTCGATGACCGGCAGGGGATTATATTTTATTTCGCTATTTTAACTGTACCATAGTCCTGCTAATGAATCTCGTTGGCTGTCTGTCGCTATACCTTATAGCCTTGAGCTATGATCCCAAGGCTAGCCTTTCTGCTTTTTTCTAATTAGGTCACTTGGAGAAAATAACGGGCTGACAAGCAAACCTTTTCGGACTTAATTCGTTTTGCTGTACAGTAGAAATCTGAGCCAACAACTGTCTACCTCGCAATTGGCATTGTACAGTTTCTATTGCCCGTCTTAAATCTATTGCCGTTAGTAAAACGCTGACCGTACCGGGGACTTTTTATAACCCAAACGTCCAATAGTCAAACGCGCTATCCTTGAAAATGGCCAGAAAATGGTCTTCTTTCTCATTAACGTTGCTTTCGTAGTCATAGTCCAACACCGTTACTTCTGACTTCTTTCGTTTAATCGAGGCAGTTATTTTAATTTGCATTAATCCTATCTGGTCTATTACTTTTCATGACTGTGGAAAGAGAACTTTATTTAGAATAGTGCAAGACTCGCCCTTAAGTGCGCTATCGCCCAACTACTAGAAGTGATACTCCCTGAAGTCGCCATGCACACTCCCTTTCGCAGTGACAAATTGATTAACATGTATAGCATCTGGACTCTGGGGGGAAAACATCTTGACTTAAAGATTCACCTGATATAGAAAATGCGTTTTAATATGTTTGGTTTCACTGAAAGTCGTTCAGTTATAACTGTTTGAATGGTAAGGGGTGGAGGGCTTTGAGCTGGCTAAAGCCGGTTAATCGTACCATTGGTTCTTTTGCTTTACCGAATCCTACCAAGTCCTTAACTGCTGTTCGGTTTTACTGGCGACCGACCACTGAGGTCTACACAGCGGCAGTCCAATTTTAAGCCAAATGAAGCCAAAATCTAGGCCCCCAAAAGCCTCCCATTCTAGATTAACAAGCACTACACTCTGACCGTGTAGATAAGATTATGACCGCCTATCTCCGCGTGACTTGACCTCCATTTGATGTTATTAACATCGGTTTACTTTCCTTTTCTCTAAATGATTAGTTGAGGGGGAAAAATCTAGCTGTATTTTAGGGTGGGGTCTGCTGCCAGGCAGCTAGCTAGAAACCTTTCCTCGCCGCAATCCTCGCGGAAAGCATGATCTCATCCCTGGCTGGGAGGTGAATTCTGGTTGAGATATTGCCGTAAGCCCGGTGTTACAACCACTAGTGTGTGCACACGACTGACAATTGGGGGGGCAAATAATAATAATACATGGCGTTTATCTCATCACCTCGCCCCACTGTAGGGCTGGATTGTGGAATCCATCAGCCTGCCGACAGCTGGTTGTCTGTGTGTCAGCTGGTGGCTCCAACGGCCTCCACTAACACATCAGTATCTGTCCTCCGCCCTCCAGTCGCTTATTAATGGAAGAGAAGGTCGCCCCCATACTTACTTTCGACTCCCTTTTGTTGAAGCCATCAGTGGGAGGAATTACTGTTGGACCCTGTTGTTTAGCGGGTTTATACAGGCTTTCAATGTTGTTCTCGGAAGTAATTATTGGGTGACCTATATTGTTGGCGTTTTCTACCATGCCAACCCAAGAGTCAATCTAATTTCTTAATGGAACGATGACTACTGGAAGAGAATGCATCACACTTATCCGTCACCACAATTTAATTTATGCCAAAGAGGTGTGTTCAGGGTTGTGACTTGGGGGGGTTAGAGGGTATTCTAAAAGTGTGTTATAACATATAGAGGTCGCTGATTGGGTGTTATATAACTCATGTCAAAACAAACCATTGGTACACCTTGTTGTTTTGTCAGGGTAACAGCTGGGACATTTTTCATCAGTAAAATGAGCCAACTAGAATCTGTGGCAGTTTCACAGCTGGACTCATTCAGACATAACCAATCACCTTCAACTTGAAATTCAAACCAGCCAGTTACTAGGGGCCAATATAACTGCCAAACTGCCTGTTTTAATGCAAGGTGATTAATGGTTATGATCAAAAAGTGTGTGTGTGAGAAAGTGGTAGGGTGTAGTATTAAGAGAAGGTGTTTTTATTATTATTGTGCTTCAACAGTATTGATTTTCTTTCTGCTAGGTAGGCCCAGGGGCCGGCATAGAATGGTGGCGTGTCATTCACCAACCAATGCAATATCTGTCCTCTTGTCATCCACCAGGGTACTGCGGCCACCGGGCGGGGCCTCCAATATCTCATTCGGCACAGACGACGAGTCCACCCCCCGCAAAAACAAGATGGCCTCCAACATCTTCGCCGGGCCCGATGACCCCCACGCCCATCGAAGGAACAACCCGCCCAGTAACTTGCCTTTTTCTTTTTCTGTTTACCTAGCTCAGTTCAAACAGTATGTTGTCTAACTGGTTCTGGTGAGTCCGATCTGGATTTTAGGGTTTTCATTAGAGATGCACCAATCTGATACTGGGGATCGGTATCTGGCCGATACTGGCCTAATATGTGGTATCGGTGGCTGTAGTCTATGCATAGCTCCAATACTCAGCCGAAAGAGACATAATACTAGTAGTATTTATATTTTGTAAATTTAATTGTCAATTCAAAACTGGCAGATCCATAGGATCACTACCACATATAATACACACATCATTTCTCACCATTCAGAACAGTCGTGCTGTCTAACCAGCATATGCGGGTACACACACCTACGTTGGCGATCGCATCACAAATAATCCAGAAACACATAGAAAAATCACTTTAACCATTTATTATTTTCTATATATACAATATACAGCATGACCATGGACCAAACTCATTTGTTTATCCAAAGTTTACCGCAACCAAAACTTCCGGGATAGAGGACCCGAGAAAAAGCGTAGCTGTCCCTTTCTTTGCCTGTGCATATGGATACGCGCATCTGCAGAGCGTATCGCAGGCAAAACCATTTAGTGGTTAATGTTATTTATGTTATGTTATATGTGTTCAGTGTTGGTAGTGCGTAATTTAAGTTGGTATTATGTTGTATATGTGTGTGTATATATATTTTGTGTCAATTGTATGTAAAGTAAGTAAATCATTTATTAATCACCAAAGGGGAAATTTGGTTGTCGCAACAGCATAGTGAGAGAAGGAAATAAATGAATAAAAATAAATAAATATGTAGATTCAATAAAAAAGATATCTGGTGGTTTAGAGGGGCAAGGTGATGGTCATGTGGGAGGGGGATCAGTGTTGAAGGGAGATGTGTATAGTGATCGTGATTGTCAATGTGTTATGTAGTGGTGATCTGCCACAGAATGTATTTATTGTTATATGGCATACAATTCACGTATGTACAATTCACATCACGTTATGTATCCATTTTATTAATATTTTACGAAGTTAGTAAATGGGCTAGCCTAATATTCAGCTTTTTAATGAAAAAATAACATTGGTATATCTGATGGGTATGGGCAGATCATTAAGATTCCAGTATCGGATCGGAAACTAAAAAGTGGTATCGTGCCATCCCTGGTTTTCATGTGGCTTAACTCTTCCTGGCTTAACTTGGATTCCAGTTTTATAGTATAATACAGTAGTGTAACGATGGAAAGCTGGCTCACATTTATTTGTAAGGACAAAGAATAATGGCTATAGATATTAACCTGCAGATACCAATTGCATGAAAATGTTAGCATGGCTCGTATACCAGGCAGGCACATCTGGAGCTCTGTAAGGGAGGCAGAAGTGCTGGATTGAGGATTGAAAGATGACTTTATATATCTCTTAAGGTAACCTGGCTAGTATACAGTAGAAGTGCCATGAATGACAAATTAATGCAGCCCCACAAAATATGCTGCTGCCAAGGAAACGGAGCCCAGTTTTCAGACCCAACGCCTTCCTTGGTGTGCAGCAGTATTGCCATGTATGCGTTACTGCATTATTTATGCATTATGTTTGCTTAGGCCGGCTGATTCATGAAGTGCTCTAAGAGGAGGTTGAAGCTAATCTCCAAGAAAAAGAAGAAGAAGAAGGAGGGTGGGGGGGAAAGGAAGACCTTAAACAGATTCACAGAACTGGGAAGGGCCAATGGGCCTTCTTCAGCGGTTATCTTGGTTCTAAACGCCAGCTAGGGGTGGAGAACTGAAATGTGGAATTCTTCATTCAGTTCCACCACCTAGCACGTGTTTAGAACCAAGGTGGCCACTAGGTTAATGAGCCCCATGGGGTATTTTGTAGCGAGCAACTTCCCAGAATCTGGTCAACCTGGCGTGGAGAATGTAGAGTGCACCAGTAAATCGTTACACTGGCGCGCACCTTGACTGAGGTGAAGTTCAGGCCAGACTACAGACTTACTGTAGTTCCAGCACTGAGGAACCACCTCGATCAGCGATTCTCAACTGGAACCGACCCATAAGTGGGCACTTTGAGTGGGTCGCAGAGCATATGCCAAACCTTAATCTTTAGAAAGAAGCCCATGAATTAACGTTTCAATGTTAATTCATGTTTCAATGGCTTACAATTTCATTGAATATAGCCCCAATTGACCGATGACATGCTGTAGAAGTATTGTTAATTTTTTTTTGTCTTTATCCTTTGGCTCTGACTACTGTGTAGATAGTTACCAATGCCTCCTCAAAGAAATGTCAAGACCAGATCTAGATCGCCCATTTCCAAGGTTAAAGCCCTCCCTCTAGCTCTAGGCCTCTTTCTGTATATCCTTTTTTTGAGGTTAAGTTTTCTAATGACACTCCCAGCTTCATAGTACAATGATTGCTCAGTTGCTGTCATGCATTTGTGAATAGGCCTAGTAACTGACTTTTAGCATCACAAGTTAAACATTTCTTTCTCTTATTATAATGGAAACAGTTCTGGGGAAAATTGGGGTGGGGGGGGGGGGGTGGTGATGATTATCCCAGATGGAACACTCACTTCCTGTAAAATAAAACCCTGTCTGTGTCTTACTTGCTCGTCCCTAAATGTATTGAATCAAAATCACATGGGTATACTTTCCAACTTAACCCTGTAGATTCACTTGCGTCCATCCAACGAGAACGGTTGACTTACTTAAAACCTATTTATTGTGGCGTCTCATAGCATTCCATTATTCAAGCGAATGACTCGGAAACGTTTGGAAAAGCTTTCTTGTCAAAGAGGGCTGGGGGGCGGCTGTGTGTTTCTCTATTGTACTCCCAGCCTAGCGACGTGTCCTGATTACAGGTCCGTCTCCCTTTTTATTTTTTTTTGTGTAGAGTAAGACCAGACGTTACCTTTCACTGCGGCGCTGCAGTCTGATGGCCGCTGCGATTTGCTGACGTCTAATGTCTGAGGTGGAGGCCCCCGCTCAAGTCTGTTTGCCAGCTTGTCTCTTTAGATGACAGTGCTATGGATTCTGGTGGTGGTGGTGGTGGTGGAGGAGGAGGGGGAGCCGCCGCAAGGCCTCCTGCCACACAAGGCCTCATTCTGTACTACCACAGAAGAAGCCACGGCTAGGACCCACACTCATGCTTCTGAGCTTTGATGCCTAGGCCTCTGCAGGGCTTGGTTGGGTGTGGGGGGTTTGTTATGGAGCTACGGTGCTTCTATAGGTTAAGTAGACCTGCCGTCTGTTGTGATTCCACAGTACATCAACCCTGGTCTCATGGCTGTCATTAAGTCCCGTCCCGGTCTCCTGTTGCCCATAGTAATTGATCAGACTAATGTGGATCCCGGTAATAAAGAAGCTTTTGTCAAAGCGAAGTGGCTCTCTCGAGTGAGAAGACAATGCTGATTCACTCTGGTCCATTAACAACACAGCAAGGCTTGCTCTCGTTCAAAATGGCGACTCCTACGCCTTTCTCTGTCTGGCTTTGTTCCCCCCCCTGTAATGAACAGTCTGTCCCCCCCT
>OOFB01012145.1:5421-17921 GCA_900323305.1 Trachyrincus murrayi | reverse complement strand
CGCTTGAAGATGCGGTGAGATTTTTGTGTTAAACGTACCCATCTGTCTGAACTCCTGGTTCACCAGCTCCAGCCAGGCCACGTCCAGCTCGTCCAGATCGTATCGGCTGTATAGCTGGGCAGGAGGAGGAGGAGGAGGTGGTAGTGGGGTTCTCATCACCTTCATCACACTGCCCTCGCCCTCCTCGTCCTCTTCTTCTTCTTCTTCTTCCTCATCCTCCTCTTCCTCCTCACACGCAAACCGAGGGTGCGTCCGCCCTGACGGCCCGCAGAGAGAGGCCCCGCCCATCTCCGGGAGCAGCCTGGGTGAGAGAGATAGAGACGGAGAGAGACAGATGTTTCATCTAGGGCTGGGTAATACGCAAGTACAAAAATCATTAATGACAACTTTAAACGACAACTTTAATATACATTCAGATTCAAAATCCCACGTGAAACAGTAAAATTGAAGATGCACAAACATTTAGAATTGAATCATATTTTCTTAAAGGGGCAGTGAACTCAAAATCTTTTTTGTTGTTGTTGTAATGTGGTAATGTCTTATATGATCTTCAAAATAATAATCTATGCCATTGTATCACTTACTAAAATAAGACCTAATTTAGAGGAAACAGGTGTAAAATCCTATGTTTTTGCCAGTCTTCAAGGGACTTCAACGTTGCGACGGTGGGACACCGCCGGCAGGAGGATACCACGCCCCGGTGTGGCGTGTTGTTGATGTTGTTGTCTATTGAGCGTACAACTGGTGTATCACAACACAAAAACTGTCTGTAGCAGAGCAGAGTTCATGCAGATCCCAGTTTCATATCGGAGGGACCTCAACTCAGGGTCGTGACCCCGCTGTTGGGAAGACATGATTTAAAGCTACACAGTTGACAACACCATTGAAAGCAAATTGAGTCTTGGGCGACGATGGTGACAGATAGTCTTGTCCCTGAACCCTCGGGCATTTCTGCAAACAACATCCGGAAATAGGGTCAAGAACTTGGCTTGACCCACTGAGAAGCCATAAAAACATCTCAAAGAGACACACAAAGAGACAAACAGACACATGCACACAGACATGCCCACATACATACTCACACATAAGCAGGCCAACGTGCGGTCTCACAGACAGACAGACAGACAGACAGACAGACAGACACTCAGTTTTGACATCTAAATTAATTCTGAATGAATTAAATATCGATGCTAACGATGGTATTGAATTCTTTCATAAAGCGTGGCTGATTAAATTCCAATTTTGCAAATTCAATTTAACACAAATGTATGACCTAATTTGACCTAACCCAATTTAAACTATAACGTTACTTATAATTACAGGCTTCAGGTATCAGTTGTGTGTCACATGCGTGTGCATGCGCTCGTGTGGGGAGGTGCCTCCTTGGAATTCTAAACACACATATGCTCCAGCTTTGCCCCCTCCCCCCCACATGGAATATTTATAAGGGAGAACTCTGAGGCTCCGACCTAATACAAATAAAACAACAAACAACATCCCCTCTGTGGGGATTAGATGGCTTTTTTTTTTTTTACTTTACTTTTTCTGGTGAGCCATGTGGAAACTCTATTTCATACAGCAATAACAAACTTAAGAGCTAAAAGAGCTGAAAAAACGTATTTCATGCTCAGTGAGGATAAAGACATGAGATAAATGAGTAAGATTAAAACAAATCATCCATTGTTGAATCCAACAGATTCAACACCATTTTGTCAGAAACTGTGTGTTTGTCTAAACCTGCTTGACAAATCAGACTCTAGTTTTAACGAGGTCAAGTATCTAGTAAATAAATTAATCATTAGATTCATAACCAAAGCAACCAAACAAGCATATAAAATAATCTCCATGTGCTTTGTGTGTGTTCAAATTTATTATAATGCACGATAATATAATATTAACATTCTAATTGAAGGTTATGTGTGCAACAAATAAAAAAAGCAAAATGACAGACACAGCCAAGCAGTCAGACACGAAGACAGAGATACAGACAGGAAGGCCCATAGACAGACCAACAGACAGATAATTAATTTGACGCTACTTTTCTGACCTAATAATGCCGTCTACCCGCCCCCACCGATCAGTTCCATAAATCTCTTTCCTTCCCTCTTATAGGGAAACTTCGCCACATTTGATGTGGATGTCGTGTTGTTGGTAAATGTAGTCAATTGAAGCAATAAATACCTCAGTGCGTGCTATGTTGACAGAGAGGGAGTTCGCCTGCTGCAAAATCTATTGTACTTCCGCGTCACCAACTGCGTATTTTACGTCATCGGTGACCAGGAAGAACTACAGGCAGTCAGCTTGGATTTCTCCGCTGGAGAAATGGTCTAGATGGTCTAGATGCCAGCGGCTGGTGGTGCCTTTGCTCAACTTGCCCTCCGATGCAAACAGAAACTGAATCATTCTGCTGCAATGAATTTCAGTGTGGGCAGTTTCTGTTGGATGCTGTCGCTGACGCCAACCCCGAGAGAGTGTGTGCGTTACTGTGCATGAAAGTTTTACAACTTAGACAGAGGTGCTGGAGACCTTCAGGATCCCGAAGATAAACTGGAGAAGACAACCAAGACCAGCAGGGCCGACAGGGCAGATGAAGATTGAGCGAGTATTTTGTCACCTAACGCTATGTTTTGGCCAACAAAGTAATAGCTAAAAGCTAGGGTGGTAAGCTTTTTTTCTCTCAACACGCTTGTACTCATTACATGGCAACCTCTTGTTACCCAGATAAATTATAAAGTATATTCATATATATCAGAAGCTTGCGTGCAATGCATCCTGGTACATGTAGGCACTGCCGGCAAGGCTCCTCGAGCAGGAGAACTCAGCTTTCTCTGACAACATAGCACTGAGGTATTTATTGCTCCAATTGACTATATTTACCATCAACACTGACTGGGCATCCACATAAAACGTGACTAATTTTCCCTTTAACACTCAACAGGTTCAACAGTGGACGACAGATTGAGAGCTTTTCAATACAAATATATGAATAAGATTTGTACTACGTATTAATATCACTTCTCGATAGGTGGGCTTGTACAAGCGTGTGCATAATGTGAAACTATGTGGTCATTTATGGGTTGAAAAGCAAACAATGTTACAATGAAAACAATGTTGCTGAATAAAGATGATGTCTTATATTATCTCTCTCCAAAACTACTTTCCAATGTCGTGGCTCTGTCCATATCTCGTCCATGTCACCTTAACTTGACATCCCTTACTTTGCAAGTGACACCCTACAACACCCTAGGTATTCTGCACACGCAGAGAAAGCAGTGATCAGCATCAAAGCAGTGAGCAAGATCTCATGATGGTTACCAGAGTGAAATGTGACTCACCACAAGGACGGGCGACATGGCATAATGACAGACAGAGAGAGAGACGGAAGCCAGTACAAAAGAGAAAGTGTGTTCTAAATGTCAAAAGGCGCTCCGTCTTGTACCACATGAATAGAGAAAGTGGAGGAAAGATGGGCATGAGAATACCGCTAACATCGGCAGCGCGTAGGAGTGTGTGTGTGTTCCACGTTCACCCTTCTGTCTCTTTATTATAACACACACGCACGCTGTAAGGCAGTGGTTTCCATGACGTGGTCGGACTACATGGTGACGATCTTTTCACACCAGAGCAAAGTCAGTGGAGGTTCTCACTTCCTGTAGTACTATAAGTCAGTACTTTATTCTTCTAAAAGCACAAATCCCTCATTCCTTACTATCTCCTCCTACATAATACTGTACTCAATAAAAATCAACATTGTACATTGTATTTTAATAGTTATCTGCAAGGGCTCAAAGTAAGCTCAATGTTTTGAGGGGTTCACTATTTCAGTAGGCTCAAGCCTAAACATGACTTCTATAAACCAAGGTGAATGAATATGTATATGAATGTTTATGTATTATGAGACAACTAACATAGTGAAAGTATAAAGCCAACCCTCTAGTTGTAGACAGATTGTTTAAGTGCCCCATATGTGTCTCTACTACGATGATTTCAAGCTTATATTTGGTCAAATCTATGCTGTATTAGTCAGGTGTGGAGTGTGGACGATGGATTAATAGGTAAACATGTATATGATGAAGTAAAGTATGAAGTAAAGTATGAAATATGGCCTATATGGCCTCTCATAGACAAGAGCGTGGCTGCCAGTTAGGAATGGTCACGAATTGTGAACCAAAAATTTTAAGTGAGCAAAATCGGATCCTGATACTAGGTTAGATAAAAGCGTTGACTAAATAGATCATATGAAGTCTTCAGGTCATAGAGATGTTCATTGACTCAATCCACTGCACTTCATCACATTGACATGACATTGAATTATTCAGCTGGGATTTGCAAGATTAAGACCAGGCATTTCTTAGAAGACTAGTAGCCACTTACAACCCTATTCAGTCAATGGCAACTTCATTACTGTCAATGTTGTGTGTGTGTGTAATGTGACTGCTGTAATCCTTTGAAACCCAGTCCCATAACAGACAAACCAGAGATGTGTTGTTAGTGATGAGAGGGGGCATGCAGACAGGGTGGAACAGAAGGACTGATGGACAGACGAAAGGTGTAGCCGGATGGGAGGAGGAAGGAGATGGGAGGGATACGGCCAACAGAGGCAGCGTGGTGGTGATGTGCACGGGGTCTCCGGTACGGGGTCTCCGGTACACACCTGCAGGGGCCGCACCAGTCCGTTTGTTGGTTGAGGCCGAAGCGAGCCCGGCATTTCTTAGGAGAGCCCGGGTCTGAGCGCAAGGCACAGCATGCAGAGAGAGAGACATAGAGAGACAGAGAGAGAGAGAGAGAGAGAGAGAGAGTAACAGAGAGAGGGGCATATAGAGCCAAAGCAGATTTGTAGAGCAAACAAAAGGTAGGGAAAGAGAGAGAGAGAAAGAGAGGAACAATTGGAAGAAAGCTTTGTTTTCAGGACAGAAGCGTTGACAAAGCTATCCAATCAGAAGGCGGCGTCTTGTCAAACTGTTAGTGGCCAAACGGCAGCACATTGAAACACAACACTCAGAGCAACAGACTAATTCAGGCAGTGTTGTGAATGGGTCTCCTCTTCCAAGGAAAATAGCCTTAGAGAGAGACCATGGGCAGCCATCATGCTTTCAAACGCGGTTAGTAAAGGTTTCTAAATGTCACATATGTCACATATACCTTAAATCAGAGCTAATGATGGCGCATTTACAGGCACAATTTGTGACATCACAAGTAAATTCAACCTATTCATAGCTCAATGTGTCATAGCCCAAGCTGTACAAATGTCAAGCAGGCTGCCTTTATTTAAAAGGGCTGGGATGCAGGGTAAATTAAAGGTAACTGTGTTAAGATACCGTTTAACCTCTTTAGTACTTTATTGGACTTGTAACCGTTTTGACCTTCAACCTAAACAACCAACACAGGTGGTTTAGAATGGAAAAATGCCACTGCAATTAAGTTCCCTCTTTAATGGAACTTGAAAGCTGTCAAAAATGAGGAGAAATAGAGAAAGGGAGAGAGACAGACATATTTTTTTTACCTGTATTGGAGTCCTGTTGCTTCTCTCTTTTTCTTCTCTTCTTCTTGCCCTGTTGGACAAAAGCAAACAGAACGACCTGTATCAGACCTCCACAATATATTATATACAAATACAAATACTTGTTAAAAAGGAAAGGGTAGCCAACACCCAAACGCTTAAACCACCAGTCAGTCAGTCTCTAAACAACCTCATTCAATCTGAATGCCGTCTTTCCTATCAGGAAACCCACCCTGCAATCCAATACGGCTGTATCTGTAAAAGTACTCAAAACATACAATCTCATGCTCTCACTGAAATAACAGGGCAGGGCTTTATTATTTTAACTGGAGCGTGAAGAGAGAACCTCTTTGTTATTAAAGTTTTTGTTTTCATTGAATGCGTATTGGATGCTGAATATTCAGAATATCTAGTGTCATAATATAAATAGAGTAGTTTAGTATTGAAAGTGACAAAGTGCTTCGCGTATTAAAAAGCCAATACAAAAGCAGATCAAAACAATAAAGCTGAGGAGGTTTGAACAAAAAGAGGCAATACTAGTTATAATAAGAGTACACAGTAGTACATCTCTACTAGTTATAATAAGAGTACACAGTAGTACATCAAGTAAAATGTTCCCGTGCCTCAACATGACATTTTTATGTCATGTTGTCATGTCCTCTCTTTCTTAACTTCTATTATTACGGCCCTGTACTTTGCGCTGTGACCCCCTCCTGTGACAGAGTACATCTCATCTTATGGTCCATATGAAAGTGTCATCTAGCCATTTTGTGTGATGTAAACAACACGAGCAGCCAGGTAGGCTAGCGGTGACGTATGAGAAGGTAGATGAGGGCTGTGTTTTTTGTGTCTGCAGAGGAGGATGTGGGCAAACATAACTGACGCCTACGCCACAATATTTATACCCTTCCATGGCTGCTCTGTTTTTGTGGTTGAGATCTCTCTCTTGCAACTGCAGCCTTCTGAATCGCTGGGTTGATGTGGGTGTGTGTGTGTGTGTGTGTGTGTATGTGTGTGTGTGTGTGTGTGTGTGTGTGTGTGTGTGTGTGTGTGTGTGAGTGTGTGTGTGTGTGTGTGTGTGTGTGTGTGTGTGTGTGTGTGTGTGTGTGTGTGTGTGTGTGTGTGTGTGTGTGTTCACTTCCTGTATTACGTTCATGTTAGGTTATACATGTACAATATGAGTCTCTTTGAACATTCCTTTCTGTGTTAAAGATAGAAAAACGTTGACACAATTCAGGGGTGGCTCTCAGGGGTGGAGTTATTAATGATATACATACCCACCAGCACTGTGTAGCATGTAATTTGATGCATATTTATATATGTATCTTAACATATAAGTTCATAATAAGCAGAGGAGGCTAGCTCTGTTTCCCAGACAGGGCATTTAATGTCATCTTCTTGATCTTAAATGCAGATTAAGCAAAGAGAGAAAAATTCAGGAAAAAAAGAAGGAAAAAATCCCCCCAAAAGAAGAGTTTATCTTCCACCTAGAAAGACCCGGCCCAGCCATGCCTCCTGCGGTGGGTTAGTAGAACGGGAAAAATAAACTCAAATGTCAGAAAAGAATGTTGTGTAGCGGCCATACGCCGGCGCCATAGCTTAGCTGATCAGACGTCACTTTAGCACATGCACACTTCTGGCCTCAGCGCATCACCACCATCTCCACTGTTAAAACCAGCTCGTACAGAAACAGGCGGACACACCGAAATGCACAAGCGCTTCAAAAAAATACAAAAACAACCCAAAAGCTTCTGTGAGCACTAGATTCCCACAAGACCCCTCCCCCCCATTCATCGTGCATCTCTCCGCAGCCCTCACCCCTCCCCCCCCCCCCCCTCCCCATTCACACATGCAAGATACCCAGAGGTAGAAATCAGCCGTGAAGACGATTCCCTACCCAATCTTTAGTGTTTCCCCCAGCGCCCCCGCTACGGCCTGCCTCCTGCAAGAACGCAACAGCAAACTGACAAGTCAGAGGCACACAGCAAAAAAAAAAATAGAAAAGGAAAAAAAGGGCATTCTGGGAGATGAAAAAAAGGGCGGCCTTTGGCCTGTGCCTTACTGACCTATCAAAACACAGAGTTGTGTGTTCCAAATGACTCATTGTTTTGGTTTTATCCGATTCCAAGTTCTCCAAGTTTATGTTAAGTTATGTTGAATTATTACATTTCATTGGAATAAGATGAGCATGCCAGGTGTAGAGACTTCTGAGAATCCAAGTTTTACACACATTACATTGAGTTACATATTTTGACCGCACACAAGATACAACATACATCACCATTCTCATGACATACCAGGCTCTTAAACAGTACAACTCAACAACTAAACATTCACTTTGCATATTGCATGGCCCCTTTTAGAGGGTGTAACCCCCACACTTACCCCCCACAACGGGTAAGTGTATCCATCAATAAGGAAGTGCCCTGCTTGACTTTGATTGAGCCATACAGGCCCCTAACTGCTTCATGTAATTCTCATAACTCATAACCGTTTATGGGAGTGCACAGATGACGCTAACCCGAGTGAGCCTCATTAGTTAGCTCTGGTGTTAAACATCACTGCTGTAGCCTGTATGGGATTCTGCTTCCAACACGGTCTAGAATAACATTGTTTCTTTTGTCTTCCCTTCAGAGTCATGTGTGCAGGCTAGCATGGATGCCAACCTAACAGATCTTGGAACGTTAGCGGGGTTTCCTTACTTAGCGTAGCCACAGATGTTACTTTGCGATCATTGCTAATATCCACCTTCCCACCTGCTATGCTAGCGGTAGGGCTAACATGATGACGTGTTAACGGCAGATTAGAGGAGACAACTGGTGAGCTGTGGAGCCAGGGTCCAAGAAGGATCCCGTAATGATGTCATTAAAAACAGGCATGCCAATTATCCCACACCTGGATAAGGGTCTTAGCAGGGCTGACAGTTAAAGGACCCCTATTTTACCACCACGTGTGATGTTGGTTAGCCATTACAAGCTATTTACCCTGTGGTGACATCACAAGTGTAATGGCTAACCAACATCATACCTGGTGGTAAAATAGGGGCCCTTTAGCACTGGCTGCCTTAGCCCTGTACTGCTGTTAGTGGGACGCCCCCCAGCCAGACAGAGGAGGAGGTAATGAGGAGGGAGGAGGAGCAGGTGAAACAGGGTACGTACGTAGTTGTCCCGGGCGGACCAGCTGGGGTACAGCTGCATGTGCAGTTGTCTCTCTTTCCTGGCCAGCTCATAGTACTTGGCCTGCTCATCACGGGTCAGGGCATGCCACTGGAGACACACACACAGACACACACACACAGACTTTAAGTTTTTAAGTTTCACTTTACTCTCACACATGACATTAGGGTGTAAGCCTTGAACTACAACACTTGATGTTGTCCATAGAGATAGAGATTTGAAAGCATGGATTTGTATAAGAGTCTGTTTGTGCTTTTGTGTGTGTGTGTGTGCACACACGTGCGTGTGTGCATGTGTGTGTGAAACCCCCTTACCCTCCTCCCCAGGATCTGGTTAATGGCCGCGCTCTCCTTTAGTGTGCACTCGGCGATGACCTTTGCCCTCATCTCCTTCATGTAGAGCATGAAGGCGTTCAGGGGCTTCTTAATGACTGGCTTCTTGGGCTCCTTCTCCCTCTTGGCCTCACCCTGGGGCTTCCTGAGGGACACAGGAGATCAGATACCATCAGAGGACAGCAGAGGAGAGGAGAAGAGAGAGGAGGAGAGAAGAGAGGAGAGGAGAGGGGAGGAAAGGAGAGAGGGGAGGAGAGGAGAGGAGAGGAGGAGAGTAGAGGAGAGAAAAGAGAGATGTAAAGCAAAGCAGTGAAAAAGAGATGAGAAAAGATGAAAGAGATAGAGTTTATCAGTGATGGTACTCACGCGTACATGCCCCTTTCATAATGGTCATGCTCCTGTTTGCCTGTGGGGGGCACAATGGCTGGGTGGGGAATCCCTGTGGGGTGCATCCCCGACGGGCCCAGCATCAGAGAGTGAGGGAACCTGGAGGAACACAGAGAGAGAGGAAAGGAGGAAGAGAGAGAAGAGAGAGAGAGAGAGAGAGAGAGAGAGGGAGAGGTTAAAAAATAAACATAGTTAGCTCAAAGTCCCAAGTTGCTTGTTTGTGGCTGCAAGCGACATCTGACACAAGCGCATTAAGCAGGTCACATGTTGTGTTTTTGGGGCAAAGCGGTAAGCCTGGAAGCAGGCCGTGGGGCCTCGAGGTCAGGGACTTTAATTGTACTGTGGCGAGTTGCTGGGTGGAGATCAAGCTTTGGTCAGAAGGGCACGAGAGAGAAGAGAGCGAGAGAGCGCGCAAGAGAGAGAGAGAGAGAGAGAGAGAGAGAGAGAGAGAGAGGTTTCCAGCCGGTCAACAGAAAGCGTCTGTACCCAATTTACCTCCGACCCTCAATTTGATTATAAGCCTCTACTTGGGCAGTGGTGCACTGGAGTGCATGCTAAAGGACCTGGAACCAGAGCCTCAGCATTGAGCCTCTTCCTTTACTTTGTTTATAGACATCTGCTCTTGTTCCTCTTGTTAATGATGGCACATGCAACTGTAATCTGTAAAAATCTAATCATTATACAAATTATGCGATTGAGTAAATGTATGCAAACTTAATGCAAAGAAGAGGTTTGTTATTGACACTAGAGGGGGCCCTAGCCATACTGTAAGGCAGTTATTCTCAACTGGTGGACCCATAAGTAAGTCGCAAGGGCATTTTGAGTGGGTCACAGAGCATATGCCAAACCATAATATTTAGAAAGAAGCCCATGAATAAATAAATGTTTCAATGTTGATTCATGTTTCAATGGCTTACTATTTCATTGAGTTTAGCCCCAATTGTTGCAGCTTTTGCTCAATGAGTTTAACAGTACATGAAGGCATTGTTGATTAATGCAATATTGGTAAATACACTTTTTATTTTTGGGTTATGACTTAATGACTAATGACACATGTGGGTCCTGAGGCTAGACCAGTTGAGAACCACTGCTGTAAGGGAAACATAAGGAGCATCTTAGTAGCAGTCAAGTGAAGAAGGTAAATGCCACTACTCTGCTTAAGTTCCCTTCAGCAAGAGCGCTGAAACCCCCAAATCCCATCTCATAGCCTAAAATAATTTGAATTTCTGCGGTCAAGTCTAAACAAAGTCCCTCTGAACGTTGGTTCCACATCAAGTCCGTGAATCCCGTATTTAATGACTTTTTAACTGGATCCACATCCACCCAGTTCAGTTACTTTTGGAGTTGGCATGCGGCCATGTTAGTTATCAGGTTTCGCGTGGCTGCCAGAGCACACAACAGTCTGGCTGACAGAGGTAGAGAGCGGCGACAGATGTGAACCGTGGGAGGCCTTTGTGGCGGTTTTGCATCTCTTCCCAGAAATGAACAAAAAAAACAAAAAGCCAAAAGAAATCTACTTTGTTATTTTCTGCATATGCATCAGATAAAAAAAATTTGTAAAAAATATATATATGTGTGAAATTTGGTCTTTATATTGTGACAGTCCTGGTGGAGAAAGAGAGAGAACAAATATCTATACTTGCGCAACAAAGCAAAATTAATATAAAAAATCTAAATCAAAAACAAATAAAAAAGTGTGTTAAATTAAACTTGAAGGTAAACATATTGAGTTTACAGTCGTGTAAGGGACATGGATAACCGTCCCTCAGAAAAATTTATTTAATAGATCATGGTCATGATCCGGTGTCTACATGCGTGTGTGTATGTTTGTTATTGTGTGTGCGGTCTCTTTGTTTACAGTATGGAAATACAGAAAGCTTTCATATTTAAGACAACCACACATGCATGCACGCGCGCGCGCGCGCGCACACACACACACACACACACACACACACACACACACACACACACACACACACACACACACACACACACACACACACACACACACAATGATGACCTCGGCTGTGTATTGATGAGGCAGATTTGAGTCTTGTTCAAAACTCTGATTTCATTGGAGCCTTTTCTGGACGTTGCAGCAGCAGCAGCAGCAGCAGCGTGTGCACACAGTAGCTTGTTGTCTGCAACTCCTCTGCTCTAGAAGCACACTCAAACAGGCCGCAGCATATGCCTATTTATTTATTTATCAAGTCACGTATCAGTTACGATCAGAACTATAAGTCACGCGATGTAGCCTTTTGCTTGAGGGGTTACAAAAGGAAAGGCCTTGTTTAGTTAGGCTACCATAGGAGATAAGATAGGACATAATAATAATGCCAACAATGACATTAACCTTTTTAATTATATAATTATAGGAACGAACAAATAATAACGAATCAAGTTGAGAATTCTGTGCGCATGGCGACAGAAGAACGCACGTTATTGTATTTAGTGTTAGCCTACATATTGTATCATTTGAGAGACATATTCGTTTGAGAGACATTTAATATATTTGGTATACTTAATATACTTAATATATGTATATAATATAGGCATATACAGACAGAACACCCAGTTATATTTCACATCGGTGCTATGACTGACTTCCTTCACTTCCAGCGAAGCGCTTATATCTGACAAAGCCAGTTTCGGCCGTCGCCTTCGCCAGCGCCTTTGTGGGCATTTCATCTCGCGTCTTTTTTATCTCGCACGGATGGGCGCTGGCTTCTTTTGTCCTGCGAGTGATTTTTCACACGGTGGGGGCGGGGGGATCCATGCCCCACAGCTGTCACACTACAGCCATCACACACTTTAATTTGGAGCCCCAGAGCAGGACTACCTGCTACAGAGTACATAGTGTCGTCAAACAAAACAAAACAACAAATAGTCCAGCAACAACAACATTGGGCGTTCAGCCATTTTGAATGCGCGGTAAGCAGGGAAGGGAAGGGGAGAGGGGGGGGGGGGAAAAGGGGGGGGGGGGGGGGGGGGGGGGGGTGAGGGAAGGTGGGAGGTAGGGGGTACATAGCCACGGTTGGTACATTTTTGTCACTTCCGGGTCCTGCCTTTTTTGCCACTTATTTCATTTATGCCACTGACACTTAT
>OOFB01012142.1:27730-37788 GCA_900323305.1 Trachyrincus murrayi | reverse complement strand
CCCAAACGCAAACACACACACACACACACACACACACAGACACACACATGCACACACACGCACACACACACACACACACACACACACACACACACACTATACATTATACTTTTAAATTGAAGCAGCCGGGAAGTTCAGTAGTAGATTTCCATTGGGTTTTTTTAATGCATATGTTTTTAAGGGTGAAATGATGAGTTCCTGCTTGGCTGGCTGAGCTCCGCAATAAGCAATGATGACGGATGGGCTTTATGAGGAGCTTCCTGCTGCCTCCGCTAGGGATTTGTCCTAATCTCCTAACCTCAGAATGACTCATGGCTAGATCACGGCGCTGCCGCCGCAGGGCAGGATATCCTATATAAGGTATGCTAATAGGCGAGACACACACCAGAACCCCCGCTGAACCGGGGGAAGGGGAGAGATTCATTTAATAGGAACCTCAGAAGGTTATTGGTTGTTGCTTGGGCCCCTGTTTCTGCAGCGCACTGACGCAAGGACGCGTGGACGTAAACACGTCGAGGTTGAGTTGTCGATGTTGTAAACTGTTACTACGTCGTAAAGCCTATGAGTAAAAACCTAATAGTAGGCTTCTTGGCCAATAAGTATAGATTTTAGATTTGTACGATGAGTATGTTTCAAGTTGGGACTTTTTCTGTACAGTTAACAGTTACAGTTAGCATTGTTGAACAGTTTACCTTCATGGTATGTTAGGACTAATCCGATGAGTTATATCCTTCTGTCACTGGTGAAACTTGAATATAATAAAAAAAAAACTAATTAACCAAACATGTTTAAAATTCCAGCAGGGAATGTGTCATTACGAGCGTGGAACTGATACTTCTGATCCCAAGATGATCCTAAAACATTACCACTCTCTGTAGTTTATCTTCCCGTTTTTTTTTTTTACTTTCACTATCAATATTTGATCACCACTTGGATTGAATATTGATGTGTTCCTCTGTAGTCCCCCTTTGCTGTCCTTTTAAATCAAATGATGAATTTTAAATCAAATGATGAATCAGTATCACTGCTACACCCTCTCCTCTCCTCGGCAAGCAAACATCTGTTAAAGAGGCAACTGGCAGTGTGTAGGCTATTTGTATGTATTTGTGCCTGGATTTAACTAAGGGCTTGGAATGAGGTCTCCAAATGCCAATTAGAACGAACAAGCTGTCCCAAGATGTCAGAAAGCGCTCCCAGCCCTATGTTCGGGGCGTAAAATGCAACTTGAGAGACTCACGGAGGAACAAACATGGCCGATTTCCACCTCGTCAGCTGGGGTTCACGAGTGACTCGGATACAGAGCAGTGTGGTTTTATATTGTGTGTATAGCAATATGAGGCTAAACTGTTTTATATATTATATAAAACAGGCCTATATTTAGATGGAATGAGGAAGTACGTTCAAGTCACTCAAATGGGCTGCATTTATATTTAGTGCTTTTTCACTCAAATCACTTGACAATTAGTGCTTCACATTCACACACAGATGCTGGTGTCTACGATGCGAAGCAACAACATGCTTGTCGGGAGCAGTTAGGGTCTTGCTGAGGAACACCTCGACAATTGGCTAAGAGGTGCCGGGGATTGAACCAGCAACCTTCCGTTTGCCAGACAACCGGCTCTACCTCCAGAGCAACAAGCCGCCCCTAGGCTGTGCTATGAAACCTCGTTTGACATACCTACTTCCACCTGAAAATCATTACTCTCAACAAATGTACAGCATGTTCCAGGAAAGTAGTATTGAGAGCTGTTGTGAATCTTCTTGTGAGAGAGAGAGCGAGAGAGAGAGAGAGAGAGAGAGAGCGAATTGAGTGAATTGTCTTTAATCCTACACTTAATATGACTTATGTCAAGAAAAGGTTTACATCAAGGAAAGGTCAAGGTCAAGAAAAGGTATTCTGTACTTCAAGCCTTTTCTGTCAGAAGAACTGAATATCTGGGGTAAGATCATCAACCATCTGACCTCCATGGAAATAATAGGCCTGAACTGCCCATCAAGTATTATAGTTGATTGGAAATACAGATGAATAAACAAATAAACCGAGAGAGTAAACATAAACAGTAAAACCCATGAGCAAAATTCCATTCCATCTGGTGATAATTCCCACGATTTGACATTTAATTATACGAAATGATCAATGTATTATCAATGTTGCTAAAACAATTTACTACTCAACACTTAGGCTTTATAGCTTAAGGCACATTTTAAGGTGGAGCCAAATTTCTTTGCATCATTATTGGATAAAGTTTCATTATTGGATAATGCTTTTGGACACTGAATAGAATGACAGAGGAAATCCCATTTAGGGAAATCAGATTTTACTGGATTTACAATCCTGCTTTTTAAAAATAGCTAATTTCCATAGAGATATGTCCCATGTCACTGTAATTTGATCCACAGAGTAATTCTTCCTTATACTCGGGTCGCGATATAATCATGTGATAGATTGCTTCAAAGGACACCCTTGAAAATGTCTTTTTATAAAATATGATTAATTCTAATTCTAGTGGTAAAACCCCCCATGCTAGCGACCTAGCTTTGCCGCAAGCCTGTCCTTGTGTGTGTCTTTGTAAATACAGTAATACAATTTAGCGCACAGAATAAAACACGCTAAATAAGTATTAACGCACTTGTTAAAGGTTTGTACAATTTGAACACATTTTTAGGAACAGCTGTATAGATATTGCCAACACACATCAATGAAGCTAAAAATCATAGGCTGCACAGTATTGTCATCATTAAATAAGAGAGTAGTGTGTCTGTGTGTGGATATGTAATCCTCCAATTGGAGGCGGGAGTTTCTCTTGATAGGATTATCTATACAAGCAAGATTTTAATCTTCATAACGGAAGAGTAATCCATGAAATAATCCCCCCCCCCACAAGAAGTTGCTGCACATTTACCTTACGGGTAGAACTGACTTCTACATTGTCTTCATGTTTTTTTTGGAGGCCCTATTGCATAGTTCCCAGATGTGGTGTCTGTACCACTTCATTTTATGTTTTTTGGTCATTCTGGGCATCCTTACTTCTTGAGTAAAGCTCCATTCTCACCTATTTCCTCGTCCTTGTTCCTTGTCCATTTCCTCGTGTATTCAACCCACGTAAATCTAGTTTGTAATCTTTCTGGCTAGCAGTGTGCAGACCAGTTGTGTGTTCCGCCCTGGGTAGTTCATCGGTATTCTGACCATGTGAAAGAGTAAATCTTTGAACATAAAGTAAAATATCTTATCTCTTATAATGTGTTTAGTGTTTGAGTTTGGGTGCGTGAGACTATTAAAAGCCTCCTGCTTCTGAAACATAATACTGCATGAGTATTATGTTTCTGTTTCGATGGTGGCAGGAGGCAAATTATTCAAAAGCCAGCAGGTTTGGTTATTCGCAGAATTAAAGACTTCTTAGATGTTCCTTTTTCATGGCTAAGAGTGTTACTTTGAGTCTAAGTGCTGCAAATTACTGTACTCTACTGCGGTAATCATTACCCACTGAGTGACTTGCAAAAATATTCATTCATATTTAATCATTCTCTTTAATCCCTAAACATTTCCTTTTTTCTACTACTGCAAATAGTCAGTGACTATCAGTTATGTCTTACTTGCTCCAAAAAAGTAAACTTAATGCCTGTAATTATTATACATTAGCATAGAACTTTATTTTTGAGAGTCTGATATAACATTTGGTTGTTTTTTGCCCTCCAACATTGGGAATATAATGTATAAAAAAACTATTGAATAAAATCTGAATTATGTAAAGGGGTTGAAAATATTACATTCTATCATTACAAATCTGTATATAAAACAACGTGAAATCGTCACCTCATCAGAGTTCAATGTCGACACTTGTACAACATGTATGCATTGTTGTTTAACATCACATGTCCATCTGTTCTGTGATATAAAATAGACAAAAATATTGTTTTTGATTTTTACACATATTTTCCAAAATCATTGCCAGGTGATCCAAAACTAAATAAATGACAATCTTCATTATTGCAAATAAAATATGTTAGTAAAATACATTTTCCACTGGATCATATACTTACCATGTATATATAATCACTTTTTGTGTTGTTTTTTGTCAAGAGCTGTAGCAGTACAAACATTTTATTTGACAGATTTAAACAAATGCACATTATGCAATATAATCTGTGATTTTGAATGTCTGATATAATACTAATAATCATCGTCATCTTTATATCATAATCATAATAATAATAGTGAGTTAGACTCACCAGAAAGATGAATGCTGTCTGTTTTAAAATTGTTTGATTACAGTTAACCAGTTAATATCACATTTAAAGAGAAATTATATTTCTTTGAGGCACACATTGCTTTGCTGGACAATACTCTATTCTATAGTAGCCCTCTCTGTGTCAAGTATTTTTCCAACAACTCTTTTGACATCCCATTCTATTAAACAAAAATAAACCTTGACTATTCAGTCAAATACAAGTCACCTGTCATAAACAACCATTAGAAATGATGGGCCTGGTCAAACATATATTTTCTGCCCCTGCTCTAAATGAAAAAATTAAAAAATGACAAACGTGAAAAAAGAAAAAAGAAAAGAAAAAGAAATGATGACAAAAATTGGGAAAAAAACCGGATGAAAACATAATCTCTTCGCCACGTCAGTCAGAGTTTGGTCATGGGTATGTGCAGGCAGTTCCAGGGTCCCATCCACAGATCCTCTTCGTCCGATAGCGTGTTGTCGCTATGGGACTCCAGTGTCTCTCCACTCCCCTTGTGATTGTCCACGAACGTCTCCAGCTCGTCTGCGCTACAGGGCGGCCCGGTGGACTTGGTTATCCTGCCTTTAGAGCCAAACGTCTTGGTGAGATTCGTGATGTCCGACCCCGGGGACCCACAGCAGATCTGGGTGTTGAGGTTCACGTCCACGGAGGAGGTGGTGGAAACGTGCATGCTGACGCCGTTCCCCGCTTCGTTCTCCGTGACTTCGATGTTGTTGATCGGTATGTTTTCCTCGTGGGTCACGGCGAGCTTGTCCAGTTTCTTGAACTGCTTGCCGAGTCTGCAGGGAGACCCCATCTTCAGGTTGTTGGGGTGGGTGAGTCGCCGGGTGCGGACGATGGTGCCATTCTGGGAGAGGTAGACGTTCCCGTTGACGTTGCTATGGCTGTTGGGGACGCTGGGGATTTGGTTGCGCTGGGTCTCTGTCTTGCCGTCTTCGGTGGTGGAGCCGGGGGTGTACTCGCGGTGGTCTACCACTAGCTTAATCCTTTTGTTCCCAGGCTGGATAAAGAAAAAGTAGAAACAGGAGGGGTTAATGTTGACATACTGACCTTCCAGACTTGCACTCGCAACCTTGAAAGTTGGACAAAGAAGGACAAAGCGAAAAACCATTGCACCACAGCAAACGAGATCTCACTCAGCAGAATCAAGGACATTATACTGCGAAAAGGGGGTAAAGAATAAAGAATAAAGAGATTGTTATGAAAAATGAAAATGAAAATTGCACCGATAATAGAGAAACAGCAAACAGGGAAAGTAGTTTTTGTTATTCAGGAGGAAGAGAATAAAGAGAGTAAAGAGTATATTTCAAACACGCTGTAGGGGCACACGATACTTCACTCCCATGCGAGGTCAACTGAATCGATTCACTCTTACTTTACAAAGCTCCATATCTCTTCTAGAAGGCAGTCGAGTTCCCCTCGGAGTCAGAGTCCGATGTCTGCTTTGAACCACTTGCCGACGAGGAGATCGCGTCTTCGTCCACCTCTGTGATGGGGGCGAGGCCTCCGTACTCATACATTTCGTCAGAGGTGTATTTGGGGGCGACGTAAGGCACAGAGGGTCCGGGCCCACCAGAGTCTACGCTGGATCTCCTGGAAGATGCCGCGTCACTCAGCTCTCCGTCCGACTCCTCTTTGCTCTCGTCACCGGCCTCAGATTCTGCTTCTTCATCGGAACCGCCAACCTCGCTCTCCTCTTCGATGGTGCCCTCGGACCCGCGGCTGCCCCTTGAAGACATAGACTTGGACTTCCCCCTACGACTTCCTTGTGAGCTTGCCTCTGTTGCTTGGCTGCCACTAGAGGATTTGGCGTCCTCTGAGTCACTCGCCTTCGACCGACTTTTGCGGGAGCTACCGGACCGGGAGCCTTCACTGCCGGTACCCGCCTCCGATTCAGCCTCGCTCGCAGTTCCTGTCCCGGACTCCGCCGCGCTGCTTTCTTCGCTAGACTTCTCTGACGCCCCTTCACTTGCTGAAGACCTCACAGATGACCGGGTTGCACTGGAGGCATCTCTGCTTCCACTCTCACTTGCACTACCACTACCACTACCACTTCCACTACCACTGCCACTTCCACTACCACTACCACTTCCACTACCACTACCACTACCACTGCCACTTCCACTACCGGCTTCGCTGTCACTCTCACTGCTCCCCGACGCTCCAGTGCTCTTGCTGGCCTCGGTAGAGGACTTCGTGGACGAGCGAGCAGAGGATCTGGTTCCTGAGGCATCTTCGTCCTCAGACTTTTCCTCATCAGACTCTTCATCTGAATCTTTTTCTGTCCCTGAACCCTTCTCTGTGCCTGACTCCTTTTCGGAAGCCGTACCTGTTCCCGACTCGCTAGAATCTTTCTCTGTGCCCGATTCTTTCTTACCCGACTCTTTTTCTGAATCCGACTCTTTCTCTGTTCCGGACTTGCCCTCCGTTTCCTCTCCTTCAGACTTGCTCTCCTCGTCCGAATCGGCCGGCACCTCAGGCTCTTCGTCCGAATCAACGACGCTCTCGTTGTCGTCGTCTCGATCCAAATCCACTTTCAGGTAGTCCTTGTCCTCGCTGCCCCTCTCTGACGACTCCTCGCCGGAGCCTTTCTCCTTGGCGCTGCCGCTCCCGCCGGCCTCCGGCTCACTGTCCGTCACGCTGATGGACACCTTGGACTTCCTTTCGTCCTCGCTGGCCGCCTGCGAGCCCTCCTCTTCCTTCTCGCTGTCGGATTTCGCCCGGGGTTTCAACCTATTGGCCAGGTTGATCTTCCTGAACACCTTGCCGAGGCGGCTTCGGGAATCCGACTTGGTGTCGATCTGTCCCAAAGCCGCCGGGCCGCCGCCGGTCAGGCTCTCCTGGCTGTCGATGCGGCGCGCTGACATCAGTTTGGCATAATCTTTATCCTTCTTCCCCACGCCAAACATCTTGAACATTTTGGCTTTTTTCCACGGTGATCGGGCAGGTGGACCGGCAGCAGATGGCTTCGCTCCCCCCTTGCTGGCTGCCAGTAGTTTGCTGAGTTTCATGACAGATTTCAGCTTCCTGGCAGCCTTGGAAGGCTCCGCATCCTGAGACGGCCCTGCCTGTTCCATTTCGTCCTCGGGTGGCAAGTCTCTAAATTCAACCCGCCTGGGCGGACCTCTACCGCGCATCCCGCCACGACCCCGGCCTCGGCCCTAAGACAGCCATACTCAATTCATCAACCGTGTTAATCACACCACACACACAATACTGAAACTGCAAGTGTGTGTGTGTGTGTGTGTGTGTGGGGGGGGGGGGGGGGGCATTACAATTGACCATATTAGGAGTCAATGTCGGAATGTTTTATACTTTGATTACGTGTACTTTTGTCAACAAACAGTAGAACTGATGTACCTCAGAGTAGGAGTAGCCATCGTCCTCCATAATGACCTGTCCGTACTCGTCGTACATGGGAGGTATCAGCTTCCTACGACTACCGTACTGTGGCAGGTCGTACCTGAGGAGCAGAAACACACCATCCGACCTTCAGTTGGTGTTACCATCCGATTTTCCTTTCTCCTAAAAACACGTCACATTTTGCTACAGGCAGTGTGGTGGATTTCATGACCCTTCATGCCATTATCGAAATGTAATTGGTGGATATGATATGCATAAGTATAACACAATGTTCTAATAATGCCAGTCGAGGTTTTTCACAGTCGTATGATTATTTCCGCAGGGATTACAGAGACACTACACTGAAAGGGCAAAGATTAAAAAAATTACCAGAATTTAGCAAATGAATGTACGAATGAATGATTCTGAATTTGATTCTGTTTCAAGATCAGGCACGACTATTTCTATTACTTTTAAATATGGACTGAGGGAAATTTTCCAATGTTCACATCTATAGTAAATATACACGAGTCTTCGAGGACAAGTATAACAGATGCTTGTGTTAATCAGCTATGGAATTGTGTAATGCTTTTAGAACAGAATGGGCTAGCACAATGTGTCATTAAAGCATCATTAAAGTTTGGTAGAGGTTTGGGTTACCTTGCCATGATGTAACTCCAAATATTGGCGAGATATCTTCAATAGTTGCTCCGTAGATTGAAACTTGATAATAAATAGTGTTTTCTCTCCCCCATTGACTTACATTGCATGGCGAAACAGGTCTCAAAGTCACACTTTTAGCACACAAACGAACAAAGCAGATTCTGCCAATGTATAAAATAACAAAACCTGATTCAGCGTTTTTTTCGTCTGTTTACAATAATTGGTAAAGGCACTCTTTATTTACTGAATATGTAAACCGCCTCTCAACTCGTGCTAGCGAAGGGGCGTATATATATAAGAAACAGGGTGATTCTGTCTCGGAAGCTAACTACCGTTCATCTTCCTAATTCAAATAGTAAAATCAACACGAAGTTGACACTTTCATTTCCAAGAAATGCCGAATTGGGTTTTGTTATTTTATATATTGGCAGAATCCGCTTTGTTTGCGTATGTTTGTGTGCTAAAAGTGTGATTTTGAGACCTGTTTCGCCGTGCAATGTAAATCAATGGGGGAGAGAAAAAAACACTATTTAGGATTATCAAGTTTTAATCTATGGAGCAACTATTGAAGATATCTCGCAAATATGGCTAGGTAACTACACAACCCAAATCTCTACCAAACTTTAATGATGCTTTGATGACACATTGACACCCTTAGCACCAACGGCAGAGTTCATGTCAGGGTATTGATCATTAGACATGATCAGGATCTTCTACATATACGTAGGGCCTACAGCTTATTCAGAATGAAGAGAGACCTAGAATCAACTGAACAGACCCGAGATACCAAGAATCAATTAAGAATGATTACTGGAAACGTCTGTAGGACGAAGTCTAGTGGTTAGGGTGTTTCACTCAGAGCCAAAAGGTTCTGGGTTCCAAACCAAATGTCTGCACCCGAGCACGATGTAACTTCCCTATACGAGTCACTCTGGATAAAAGAATCTGCTATAAAATGACTAAATAGTAAAATACTAAATAGTAAAACCCATTGTATTTTTGTACTTGTCTGTTATTAAGTGGCAGCACGTCCGTAGGTGCCTCAACATTTTGATACATTCCCCAGAGTCTGAAGAAGTCGTCAATCAGAGCGCCATAGCATTTCATAAATAGCAAAGTTGTGTTCCAGCTTTGTTCTCTCTCTCTCTCTCTCTCTCTCTCTCGCTCTCTCTCTCTCTCATTTGGACCCTATGGGCAATGTACTTCACCTCGCAAAAAAAAAGTACCATCTCACCCACCGGCGCCTAGCCCTGGGCAGTGTTATTGATCTCATTGGATGAAAGAGAAGAAAGTTAACACTTAAGGGGCCCACATTACCAGCACTGCTCTGGGTTATAGAGGTACTACAGTACGCACATCGACTCACTCTAAAGTTCCCTGAAACACTCCGGGGTCTCCAGCAGAAGCTTAATATATTCGGCCAGAGAGCAGATGAATGATGAACACCTCTTAATGATCACATTAAAGGAAGCGATAAAGATGAATCATTTATAGACAGAAGAAGAGACGTGTAAGGAAGTGGAAGAATGGAAGCACTGGGCTGGAGAACTCACCCCTGGTCATAATTATAATAGTCCTGTGCGTAGTAATCCTGGCCTTGGTCGATGCCAGACTCCATGGAAAGATCCTTCATTTGGGGGGGGGGGAGGGAGGGGGGGAGGGGGGGGGGGGGGGGGGGGGGGGGGGAGAGAGAGGAGGGGGGAGGGAGAGAGGGAGAGGGGGAAGAGGGAGGGGGGGGAGAGGGGGGGAGGGAGAGAGAGAGAGAGAGAGGGGGAGAGGGGGGGAGAGAGAGAGAGAGAGGA
>OOFB01012142.1:16848-27710 GCA_900323305.1 Trachyrincus murrayi | reverse complement strand
AAGAAAAAAAAGGGGGGGGGGGGGGGGGGGGGGGGGGGAGAGAGAGAGAGAGAGAGAGAGAGAGAGAGAGAGAGAGAGAGAGAGAGAGAGAATAAAAATGATCAGAAGTCATTAGCAAAGCATTAGGTACCAGAGAGCAGCGTACCGATTCAGTTAGTGCAGAACAGTACCCAAAGAATTTGGAGAAAAACCCGATTCTACCTCAGGTCTGAGCAGAGAAGGCCTCAACAGCTGCTGCTGCTGCTGCTGCCCGAGGTTAGTAAGGGACAGAAGGGGAAAGTCGACGGACGGAAGGGTAAGCCAAGGAGAGACAAACACAGAGTACAGAGTTCACGCTTACTATTACAGCTGAAGAAGAAGAAGAAGAAGGAAAGAAAGAAAGAAAGGGGCTTCATCCAAGTTATTTTATCAGGGTTTTAAAGTAGAGTTTCAATGATGATCTGATACGAGAGGAACGGATAAGATGGATTCAAATGGATTAAAATACATTTTGAACAAGGCAGGACAAGTTGAGGAAGAGGTCCTGACGTGCTGTCAGACCAGTTATCTGCGGACTGAGTCAAGGCAAAGAACACTGGGGAAAAAAATGCTTATCTGTCAGTTGACAGCAAGACAGATTTTTTTTGTGTTCTTTCTTAGAGCGGTTGGAACGGAATACCAACCTCTTTCAAATCAAATCTAAACTCTGGTGTCAGAAGTACTTTGGCTGAGATCGTATCTTAATCTTATTCACTGTTTCATCAAGTGGGTGATGGATAGAAGAAAAGGAATGGGCTCCTTAGGACTCTACCAGATGCATTTATAGTGACAACAAAAAGTCTTTGCACCCAATGAATAATAAGAAAGGTGATGAAATTATAATAACAGTCAAAAAACCCAACGGTGTAGACTCATACCTGACGACCGCGGCCCCGTCTCCTGTGTGCCAGAGGAGAAGAGAAAATAGGAGAAACAAACAATGAATATGGATTCATAGAAGAAACATTTAAATTATTTTTTGACAAGTGAAGTGTGTAAAGACAATAGCGGTTAAAATAACGCTGACTAGTGAATATATTTTCCGTCTTACTTACTGTGCATTTTTGGTCTATGCCACAGGCTTGGATGTATATATTTAGTTTATTAAAAAAACTAAAGCAAAAGGAGGAAACATGCGGCAGTATTCTTATCAGTGGATTCACGGCTCGTCCCTTTCTGTCCGTATCTAGATGACTCATCTCAAGGTTGTATGCAAATGGACAACGCCTTTCATATGTGCACCAACATCTAGCACGTTCCTCGAGGCAATGCAGAGAAGTATTGGTGACGACAAATAATCTGAATACATGAATGAACTGACCAACCAACCAACCAACCAACCAGAGAAGCAACCGATTAAAAAAGAGCAGCTTCTAGTGTGCAGTCCAGACAGAGGGTCTGGATAAATATATACAATTATATATATGACCAAGCAATGATGTGAGCTTCTGCTACACTACAGTCTTCACTTATGATGGGGGTGTGGTGGGGACCACGCCGGTATGACCCCAGCCCCCTGAGGCTAAGTGTGTTGGGTGAAGCAGGGTTTGATGGATGACCTTCTGGTTGCTGGAGCCCGGCTGCTTGTGGGAAACAGCAAGACGAATGGCCCAGTGGACAGGTTTCGCAGACAGGGCTTTTAACCGGAGGGGAGTTGGTCGGGGAAGGTGGTGGAGGAGGTGGGGGTTAGACAGAGTTGGAGAGAAAATGGACTCTACACCTATAAGAGCAAGTCCTGTATCGAGTGCAAGGTTGGTCCTATTTTTCCATAATGGGAAAACTTAACTACTAAACAAAGAACAAAACAAACAAAAAAAAATGTTTTCCAGTTACCAGTTCACAACGCGAATGACATGTGGAAGGAAACAGTTATTGAATTGATTTTGAAAGTGAAAGAGAAAAGTAATTTGAACAGTAAGATAACCCCAATGACAGAATCACCGAAAATAAACGAATGGAAAAGTGTATTTTTCCATTGGTACTACAGGAAAAAATAATGATTTTTGTTCAGTTTGTCAATTTTCAGATTTTTGGATATTTAGCTTTTATAACTTGTAAACTTTAATAACATGCACACAATTATTACCAATAGCAAATATAAATAGTTAGTTTTCATGATTTTATACAACCTTCGCCAACAACACTTGTAAATGTTTAAAGGCGATTTTCGCAAAATTACATTTTCCACACATGCCGAGTTCGACAACTCATGTCTCATAATAGGTAAAGCCACATCATTTATACATACTGCCTCCTACTTGGAAAAGCTAGAAATGTTCATATTTATGAATATTTAACGAGATAACACATAATTTGTATAAATAAATGGGGGGGAAACGAAAAAATCTTACATTTTGGTGTATATTCATCTGGTAATTTTTCATTCTGGACAGGAAATTTGTTTGCCTATTCACCGTACTACCTCCCCTTAAACGGTTGCTTTCTCTCAGGGTCACAGGTCACCACTTGTGTGCTACCTGTGACTACCTTCAATGTTCTCTACGCTGGGAACATGGGAATACTGAACTAGCAACCCTAGTTGAGAGAGAGAGAGAGAGAGAGAGAGAGAGCGGAGGCAGTGGCTGAAATAAGTCATTAAGCAAACGGTCTCAAAGCATGAAAACAACACATCAAGGGTGCTTGACGGGAACGTAAAGAAGCTCAGAGGAGCAGAGCCGAAGAGCGCGCTGGTGGCAAACTAAAGGCGTGAGCAAACACAATGGGAATGGAGGTGAGGGACACACACAACGGGAGAGACAGATTGCAATCTGGAGTCTTAAGGGGGCGATCCAATTGTCAGATAATTGGGTAGGAGGAGGCGCCCGAAAGACAGGTCTTACGAGGAAGGCGATACGGAGAAAAAAAAAAGCAGGAAAAGACAAGAGATGGGCGACCGGGGTACAGCAGAGAATAGAATGGGGAGAGGTGGAGGAGGAGGAGGAGGAGGAGGGAAATGGCGGCCGACAGTCCCACCGGCGGTGGCCTTTTGTGTGTGAGGATTGATTTGGTGGTCTAATTAGCGTGCTACAGCGTACAGGCCGGCACCACATCCAGGACTCCATCAGGCGGAGGAGATCTGTGGAGGCATGTCAAGAGACAGGCGCCCCCGGGGGGTCGCCTCCCTTTCTTCTGGGCTAACTCGGCATGCTGGGAAATGCCAGGCGCTGTGCGCTCTGTACCAGTACATACTCTGTGAGGTTTTTCTTTTCTTTTTGCTCTCTCGTGATTCCAGTTGCTTTCGTATTCGGTAAACATCTACGACCGATGTACCAGGGAAAAATACAATCCTCTCTCTCTCTCTCTCTCTCTCTCTAATATTCAAAACCTGGTTGGGCCGGATAAGTACGGTACAAACGGATCACCGCTTTGTTATCTGGGATAAAGGACCACGTTAATAAAGTCCACCCAATTTTAAAATCTTTGGTATTTTCAGAAGAAATCCAACAAATGAACATTCTTTTACCTTTGAGCCTCTATTTATTTATTTATTATTATTTTTTATCCATGGTTCATGGCTTTTATTTCAAAATATAATTTTTTCAGCTTATGATGTTGACATGGCCAATTAGAGCTAACCCCCAAGCAACCTTGCAAGCAATTCATGCCTGAATATTTGATGCCGGCGTCTCTTTTCATGTGTTACTCCATTAAATTACAATATTTAACCGTATTTAGCTATGGAATACGTTTCATATCGTAGTAGTATTATCCTTGTGGTAGACCTACAGGTGCATAGACTATTCTGCTGCCTGCATGAAGTATTTTCTTGGTCAGTGAAGTAAAACAACAGTGAACAACCGGATTAATTATATTATCCGTTCTTTAATAAGTGTTTCTAAACCTTGGATTCTGAATTCTGAAATAAAATGAAATAATTTGTTGACCTCCATCAGATACCTTTACAGAGAGGAAGACATGGATTTCATTCTGGATTTACGACGTCAAAAGTCTTTGGTTTCTTAGGTTTTCATGTTACTATGGAACCCTGCATTGCGACACGTACATTTAATTATGGATGCCTCATTGCCAAGTGTCACTAAAGCTTACTAAAGCCATACAAATGTCCACACAGCATCTTGCAAATTGCGATTCTAATACTTGGCGCATATAAGAAATAGTATTGGCTACGTAAAAAACAAACATGGCGCTTCAATGAGGCATGGAGATACAAAAAAACAGACAGAATAGTTAAGAATACAGTTAAGGAGAACAAAAAGAGAAGAGCAGTGAATCAGAGCACAGTGGACTGGAAGAGTGGCTGTTCGGATTCTGAGACTTCCTGAGTCGCCACGTGTGAAGGCTCGTTTAATTGGCTCGTCTGCTGCGTATCGGCAGCCATTTTGAGGTGGCTCTTCGGGTTTTCTGCCGACAAGTCCGCATGGCTTTCCGATTTAGACACCGAGAAATCGGGCTCGCTCTGTTCACCGCCATCGCCTCCTCCTCCGCGATGTGGATCGGAAGAGCTAGCCGGCACGGGGCTACCACCACCGGCGGTCGCGTCCTCCACCGTTGGGGTGCTCTTGTTAAATTTGGGCACCTTGCAGCTCTTATCTACCTGTCTGTACAGGTTGGCGACGGAGCGTTCAATGTCAGCCAGGTTCTGGATGTTCCTGAGTATCCCCTTCAGTTCCCGTTTTCTGTCTCCTCCAGCGGGCAGGGGAGGAGGAGGTGCGGCTCTGGCCGCAACCGGTCGGAGGGAAGACACGGGGGGGAGGGAGGTGGGGACGAACTGTACCGTCGGCCGTGGAGACCCGCCGCTGGTGGGGGAGGGAGGTGGGGGAGGAGGTAGGGGAAGGGGAGGAGGTGGAGGAGGAGCACGGGTAGGGACGGAAGGCGGGGCGGAAGGCAGGGGGCATTGGGACTCCTGGAGGCGGTGGCTGGCGGGTGGAGGAGAGGAGGTGTGGCGAGAGGAGAGGGCGAGCGAGGACGGAGGAGTAAGAGGAAGATGATGAGGAAGAGGAGGAGGAGAGGGAGGAGGAGAGGGAGGAGGAGAGGGAGGGGGAGGGGGAGGAGTGCGCGGCGGCGGTGGCGGCTGCAAGGGAGGAGGAAGAGGGGCGGGGTTCTGGGGGGGGTCGGGGATGATCTCCACGGTGATTTCGCAGGGTTTGGCCGCCATGTAGCCGGCGATGCTGGAGCTGAATCTCTTCAGGATGGTGGTCTCCTCCAGCTCCTCCTCCTCCCCCTGGGTGATGATGATCCTGGGGGGCCCGTCGCGGCCCACCAACACGGGGGTGTAGGGCCGGTCCAAGATGGAGAACAGGGTCTCGGAGCTGATCTCTAGTGTGTCCCCGGTGCCGTCTCTCTCGGGAAAGAGGACGTCGGCCGAGCGGGTCTCCTGGTGGGAGTCCTTGCTCTGCTCCTGGGAGGAGGCCTTCTGCTGCTCAAAGTGGCGTGCCTGCTCGCGGACCGACAGCTTGCTCTCCGCGGGGTCGCCCAGCGCGTCGCCCGGCACGTCGTCCAGCGTGTCCAGGCTGCGCTGCCGCCCCCTGGGGGCCGACGCTGCTGCACGGCGCAGCAGCAGCTCCCGCTCCACGGGGTCCATCAGAGCCTGTCTCCTCAGCGTCTCGTAGCCCTGCGGCCCTCCGTGGACGCGAGAGGGCCGGGTCCACGTCGTGTACCCCGACCCGGGCGCTCGTGGCGAGGAGCCGGGGAGGGGGAAGCGTCTCTGAGCGTAGGCGATGGGGCCGCCTGGCTGGGGGGCCGGTGGCATGGTGCCGCTGCTGTTGTTGTTGTTGCTGTCGTCGAGGTACAGAGGGTTGTGCGTGGTGAGCGGATGCCGGTCGGAGAGGAAGGTCACGTTACTCTCTGACTTGGGCAGGTTGCCGTGCAACGCTCCATTGCCGTGGGCTGCGAGGGCGCGACGGGCGAAGGAGCTAAGAATCCTCTGGCGGTCGGCCTCCTCAATGACAGACTTTTTAGCCCTGAGCCCAACAGAAGAGGTGGTGGAAGAAGAAAGGAAAATACTTGAAACATGCAAAAAGAAGAGTGAAAACTAAAGTCAAAAGTTACGTACAAAGTAAAGAATAGTCAAAAGTTAAGAATAGTAAAAGGTAAAGTAAAAGTAAATCATTGGGAGACGGGGAAGAGCGACTAGGCCATTTTGTTCCAGCAATGCCCAGGTGCAAGGAAGGTTGTAGCGGTTTCAGTATTATAACTCGAGTACTGTATGCTATGAGGCTACATTCATACCTAAGCCAAATCTCATCCCAGATATAATTTTGTTATCTGGCTGGTCACACACATTCTTTCTTTTAGTGAAGTTACCCGCAAACGCAGGAAAACAATAAGGAAACTAAAAGATCCCATTCACTGTTTGCTGTGGCTGTTAGCTAACTGAAACCAGATCTGTATCAGAAAATCACATTCAGGCCATTTACCCTGTAGTGTGAAAGTAGCTTTGCGTTTTAGCTAACGTTTACTATTTCAGCAATTTTACCATTGTTAAGAAAATGACTCACTCTTAAAAGACACAAGAGGCAAATACAATCCAATGAACTTTCTCCTAGAAGTATTACATCTCAGGTCCAAGACGGTGCACCCATATGTACACGTCTAATCATAGCTTAGACACTATGATAACAGCCAAATCTAACAGCAAACAATCTGGCTGGACTAGAAGCGAACGAAGGGGGAATACTTACTAAGGATATTAGCTAAGAGTGCAGCACAATTCTTTGCCATCGGTTTCACTGCACCGACAGTATTTTACGGACCCAACAATTCAATGAAACAACAACAACACGCTACACGAGGGTGTGAACCCCTAACCCAATACAAGCGTCCAGCTAAACCTATCAGCGGGATGGGAGAAGAACAATATCTAATATGCAATTTCTACTCAAAAACACAATGTTTTTATATTGAATTTTAATGAGGACCTAATACACTGCACGGAGTACTTACTGCACTCTGAATCCCACCAGGTTCAAGTGAATGGAAATGTGGCCGAGAGACAGAGAGAGAGAGCGGGAGAGAGAGAGAGTGGGAGAGAGAGAGACAGAGAGAGAGACAGAGGGAGAGAGGGAGAGAGACCGAGAGAGAGACCGAGAGAGAGAGAGAGGGGGGGAAAGAAACAGACAGATGGTAAAAAGACAGGGATGCTTAATATGCAACACTGCATGTCAATGTGTGCATGCTAGCAGCCTGCGTCGCCATGGTTCCTGCCCTGCGATGGGGGAATGTTGTGGAAGATCACCTGTGCTTAAAAAACGTCCTCCACAGATGTCACCACCACGGTGTGATACTGAAATCACAGGATTTCTCCTGCACTCGGTAATATAACTTAAAAACACAAAATGACACTGAGCCTGAAAGACCCCCGAGAGCTACTTCGGGCTCTCAGAAGACCCCTGCCTAAAGGAAAACCATTCCTTTTTCTTCTTGGTATTGGTCGACATCTGCTCTGAACAATGAAGGAAGCTCTTAGCTTATCATTAAAATGTAATTATCTCTTCTCGAAGCAGGAAACCAGGAAGAAGAAGAAGTTGCAAGTATTCCCTTTTAAAGGAATTGAATTAAAAACGACTAAGCACCCGATAGCGGGATTCTAATTCTATGGCGTTTAATCTCAAACCCATTAAAACACTCACGGTGTTTAACATGAAGCTTAAACTGTGCCATCGGCAAATAATTCGGCAAGCACAGGAAGCGACGGTGACGCATTGAACACAACACGAGGGATATAAAAATATACTGATCAGAACCAAACGAGAGAAAAGCAAAGCCCTCTCTTCCAATCAGCTGTCACCTTGAAAGAAGAACGCCTGATGTAATGCTTTGAGCACAGTTGTTAAACTAAGGGGCAGGATAGTGTACTAGTAGCTAGGGTATTCAATTTCAACCCTAAATGTGCCTGGTTTCATGTCCACAACCTACCCGTAGGCATCCTTGAGCAAGCTGCCTATATCTCTATCTGCTCCGTAATGGCATGCGTCGTAATTCCCTGTAAGCCGCTTTGGATTAAATCGTCTTCTAACTGACTAAAATAATAGTACACAGATATTGACACATACTGTAGGCTATTAAGCCACGCTTGATCAATATCTGTTAATATGAGCGATACAGATGCTAAATGAGAGGCTCCAGACGCAGTCATCAGTGAATCACGTAATAATCCATAATAAAATGATTCATTATGAACCATAATGGCTCATGAGTCACCATGGATCATATCCATAACCATCCAGAACAACAATCAGCATCCATAACAACTATTAAAGGGGCAGTGAACCCAAAACGTTATTATTATTTTCTTTATGTGGTAATATGTCTTATATGATCTTAAACATAGTGGGAGGGACACCGGCGGCGAGGTGTGTGTGGGTGTGTGGCGCTCCACCTGGGCAGCGGCTGATGTTGATGTCCGCGTCCGAGAGAGGGTTAAGCCTATCGGACACTTACAGTATAACGCCACGGTGTGTGGCGCATTTCACACACAACATCGCTCATTATAACGCTCACACACAACGACGGTACTAGCTCAAAAAAAACGATCACAAAGCTGCCGTGGGTCGTAACCATGGGGATAACACGTACCCCCTCCTTCCTCGAACTCTCAGCCCGAAAAATGTTTTAGTGTTCGAATTCGAGCTGAAACTTCATAAAACTATCAGTATCCATACTGATCCACTGCAATGTTGTTAGTATGTCAGTAATCGTGATCCTACATAGTAAGGAGAGGTCCTGGTCCACTCACATGCTGCTGTCTCCCAGCTCCTCGTACAGGTTGGTGGTACTGGGGGGTGCAGCGGAGACCGGGGGAGCCTTGCCCCCGGGAGGTAGGGCCATCTGGATCCTGGCTGTCTTGGAACACTCTGCCTGGCGGCTGGAGGGGTAGACACATGGTTTCAGAAATCATCTATCTGTCTGTAGAGCCATCTACGATACATCATCTATACGGCCATGTATATCTATCTATCTGTCTATAGAGCCATCTACTATACATCATCTATACAGCCATGTATAGCTATCTATCTATCTCTCTATATATATATATATTACACATCCATCCATTCATCTATCTATATTACACATCCATCTATCTATATATTGTGTCATTCCCCCTCGTCATTCTTTTCTTCGGTAGTTGCTTTAAAAACGAACGTGAAAAGATCAGAACATCTGGTGAACTGTAAGTGTTGCTGTCTTGACTGTAGCTTGGCTTTCGTTTGATGGATCTGTGGTAATTCGGGGTGGGAGCAGAAGGAGCGCTACGAGGTGCCATATTCCCAGACGTTCAAGTCATTCTCACAAAGAATCATAGTCCTTTTAGCGCAATCTTCCGCCCATTAAAATGACTGATGAACAACGCAGAGGGGATGCCGTTGGAAGCCTTCAAAGCAGCATAGGTGTGATTATTCTTGATAAATAAATAATGGATACTTACTCTTTGAATCTGGTGAAGAGGTTGGGAGGCAGCCCGAGAGAGAGGGGGAGAGAGAGGGGGGAGAGAGAGAGGGAGAGAGAAGACAATGGGAACACGAGAGCGACAAGACGTTAGACAGATAAAGTTTAGTTAGATAAACAATGAACATCTTCAACACTGAGGGGAAACTGTATTGTCGGTGTGTCACGTAGAAACACACCCACTCTCACACGTTACACAACGTCTATTATTCTCATGGCAGCTTTCTACCTTTTCAAACCTTTTCAAATCCTTTGTTGATAATGTGCTGTATCTATGTATTCAAGGTGTAATAGATATAGCCTGGTATTTCTTTTCCAGTCACCAGACATATCTGTTCTTTATTATGTCCTCCCTCTTGTTCTTACATTCACTTCTCATTGCTTAATCCAATTATTACACACCAATTATTTTTTCAATTATGACCTTTTTTTCTTTTCCAAGATTTAAAAACATTTCAACGGTGCCACAATGATTTCATTAATCCGAAACCAAACCCGTATTTCCCCTTCTATGAACGGCTAATATATGCTTGTTGAATTTATCACAACACCGGGCTGCCAGCTGCGCGCACACAGCAGCTAGCGTGGCCATAATGCAGCCATCTGCCGTATGCATATTTACACGGAGCAGACCGTTTGACCCATCTGCTGGGAACAATAAACTGCCATCACCACTCATGTAACCCGTCAACTGGCTCCCACAGGCCTCCCCTTACAGAGGAGGAGGCGCCTGGCTGCTGCTTTCCAAGGTGCATTTACACTCAGGCACGGCGCTCACGTGCCTCCATGCCTCTTAGTGAGTAGTAATGCAGGTTAGTGGAGGGTGTGGGCGGACAGAACAATGAAGTCCGTCAATAAGAGGATTGGCAGCATGTGAGCGTCAGTACCCCAGTTCACCGCCAAGACCCCCCACCACACACACACACACACACAAACACACACACACTCTGACGAGGACAGGGAGGAGGACTCTCATTGGTTCCCAGAGGAAATGTTTAAATAGTGGAAAACTATTTGCATGTGTATGCAGGTCCGTGTGCGTGTGTGGTATGTGTGTGTGTGTGTGTGTTTGAGTGAGTCTCTGTGTGTGTGTGTGTGTGTGTGTGTGTGTGTGTGTGTTTGTGTGCGCGAATCTATGTGTGGTATGTGTGTGTGTGTGTGTGTGTGTGTGTGTGTGTGTGAATGTAATTTCCCAGCGTTGTACTTATACTACCATATAGATTGAATCAAAGGTCTGGTGCAATGCTGCCATCTGCTGTCTATGCTGTTCTGTGGGCTGTTTTTCTGACTTACTACTTTTTCTGACTTATTACTTTCTGAGGAGGCAGGATTTTACAATTCGTGTGTAAAGAAAAACCCGCTTTATACGAGCCAGTCTTGAAATACACTCATACATATATGTTACCGGTCCATGTACATTAATGGTTATTCTATTCGAG
>OOFB01012140.1:9328-19998 GCA_900323305.1 Trachyrincus murrayi | reverse complement strand
CAAACACACACACATACACACACACACACACAGACACACACACACAGTCACACACATACACACACACACACACACACACACACACACACACACACACACACAGTCAATGTCTTATGAGGACACAGGTCTAAGTGCACGTTTAATGTCTGACCTAGTGTGTGTGTGTGTGTGTGTGTGGGTGTGTGTGTGTGTGTGTGTGTGTGTGTGTGTGTGTGTGTGTGTGTGTGTGTGTGTGTGTGTGTGTGTGTGTGTGTGTGTGTGTGTGTGTGTGTGTGTGTGTGTGTGTGTCTGTGTGTATGTGTGTGTGTGTGTGTGTGTCTGTGTGTGTGTGTGTGTGTGTGTGTGTGTATGTGAATGTGTGTGTGTGTGTGTGTGTGTGTGTGTGTGTGTGTGTGTGTGTGTGTGTGTGTGTGTGTGTGTGTGTGTGTGTGTGTGTGTGTGTGTGTGTGTGTGTGTGTGTGTGTGTGTGTGTGTGTGTGTGTGTGTGTGTGTGTGTGTGTGTGTGTGTTGCAGGAGGTGCTGGGAAGAGCAGACTGCTGCTGTATGACCACAGTGAGGCCGAGTTAATAGGCTGTGGAAGGAAAGAAAGAAAGAAGTAAACAAAGGAAGAAAGAAAGAGCAGAGACAATGCGAGTTGTTCGTCAATACGTGTTAATAAATGTGTCAAAATATTATGAACACATATTAACACAAATGTACAAATAATATGCTAACATGTCAAAATGGAGGAAGAAGAAAAGGAATGAGGAAGATAGAACGCAGATGTAGCGAGAATAAAAACAGAAAGCTATGAGAGGACGGAGTGGAGGGAGACAGCGTGACGGGCGACTGATGAGAGGACAGAGCGGAGGGAGACAGGGTGACGGGTGAGAGAGGACGGAGCGGAGGGAGACAGCGTGACGGGTGACTGATGAGAGGACGGAGCGGAGGGAGACAGCGTGACGGGTGAGAGAGGCGGAGCGGAGGGAGACAGGGTGACGGGTGAGAGAGGACGGAGCGGAGGGAGACACCTGTTCTGCCCCTGCTGTTAGGGGCTCACTTATTCACAAGACACAAGAGAGAGCTAATGTTCTGTTCTTGTCAAGGAGGATGTGTTTATGTCCAACAGTTGGTTTATAAGGACAAGCAGGTGGACGGCTGACAGACAGATAAACAGTCAGGCAGACAAATCGTCAGGCGGATGGACATACCTGATAAAGTAGGCTTCCACCGTTCTTATAGGCTCACAAATCAGACGTAATATCTAAAGTCTGATGGCAGACAAGATCAAATCTGCAGATGAATGGGATGTCTCACTTTCTTTTGCTTCGTATTTGTTTCGACCAATCGTGTTGCTGGAGGCGGGGATCTGTAAGCGCGTAATTAGCGATCACAAACTCAGCCAGCGGTAGTAAACTGTAAAAAGGTCAGTAAAGGTTTAAATCCCCACCGTGTAGAAATACACTCATTAAAATCCCCTTCTGAAAACTTCATCCACTCGTGTGAATGATTTTCTTCAGTAGAATATCTCCTTAACAAAACAGGAAACAAGGTGTAACTCCGCCCCTTGCAGGCGTTGGTTTCCTGTGCCGTCTCCCCCCAGAAGTTCTGCTATAACATAGTAGGACTGCTGGATCCGAGATGACCATTCTTACAACCAATCAAACTAAACTAGTGAGAACTCAGGGTCAATTTAACCACATATTAAACCCCCAGAGGCAGGAATTTCTCAAGCTCACAGCCAATTGAGTCGCTGCCTCGGGAAAGCCGAGGTCTAATTATCCAAAGCAAAAAGCAAAGGTCCCCACCCCCCAACCGACACAAGATTGAAGACCGCATTATCTGTCAAATGTACTTTTATTTAATTCTTCAACAAACAATTCTTCTTAAGCAAAGGATCACCCAATAGGGAAGTGGAGAACATAGCAAAAGCCTAGAAGCAGCTGTCTGACATTTTCTCTGGGAGAAAATGTAACTCGTGGAATGTCACAATTTGTAAATTCCAGCTACAGCGTATTGTTTGCTGTAGAGAGCACAGGAATGAGTGAGAGCGAGAGAGAGCAAGAGAAAGGGAGAGAGTGTGAGAGGGAGCGAAAGTGAGAGAGTGAGAGAAAAAGAGAGAAGAGAGAGAGGTTACAACCGCAAAATAGAGAGAGAGAAATAGAAGAGAGAGAGAGAGAGAGAGAGAGAAATAGAAGAGATAAAGAAGAGAGAGAGAAATAGAAGAGAGAGAGAGAGCGAGATAAAAGAGAGAAATAGAAGAGATAAAGAAGAGAGAGAGAAATAGAAGAGAGAGAGAGAGAGAGAGAGAGAGAGAGAGAGAGAGAGAGAGGGATTACAACCGCAAAATAATCAGTGGGTGAATAAATCAATAGACTCCAAAAGGTTCCAGGAGCGGGGCCGGCTGAGTGATACTTATCTCGGGTTTCACAGTCCAAACCACAAGCCCCAGAACAAGGATACTAAAACCACACTCACTAACACACACTTCCCGGTTGTCTAAACAGTCAAACTAATGGGCCGTTTTCATCTGTCAAGTGGAAAAGTGGAAGCTTTCCTTATCAGGTTTCATCTTTTTTATTGGAGAAAAACTAAGACGGTGGTCTGAAGTAGGTGTGAAGCGGAGCGATGGAATTCACATTGATGATTGATATCGTGGTGTGACAATGTCCAACCACAATATCAGGTATCATAATAATGTGAGGAAGCTTCAACATAATCTTTACCCCTGGTCTTGAAGTATTCATTAGAATGACATGATCCCATGTAATGTAATATTACACTGCTCTAGCTCTAGAGTGTGTGTTATAATACAGAACAAGTGGTATTCATAGCTACATTTCTAGGTTATTTCCTCCGATGTGCAGCGGGAGGACAGTTATTAAACACATAATCCCATAATCCCAGGCAAATGTATTGTTATGCGTCCATGTCAAGAACAGTTTGACGTCGACTCATCTCTGGTGATGGCTCATCTCTAGTGTGAATAAACACTGATGTAAATGCGCATTTGGCAAACACACAAACACACACACACAAACCAAAAAAATATTTGCGTATCGTATACACAAATGTGTGCACGTACAAGACAAACGTGAGTACCGTCACATTGTGTTGCCGTGCGCCTCGCTAGAACGTTACCTTATTCCCAGACTCACGTCTTTGCTGGTGTGTTATGGGAATGGCTGCATGCAGCGAGCGGTCTCAGTGTCATGTGTGAACTGTGAAGGACTATCCTCTTGCAGTCACATCCAGTGTGTGAGTCACTCAGCAATGTGAACAGCTGCTTGGTCAGGGGTTACCCGTCCCAGCTGTGTGTTATCTCTTAATGGGACGGCCAGGACCTTCACAGACTCTGTCATCACACCACACACACACGCGTGCACATACACACACACACACAGACACACGCACATGCACACACACACACACACACACACACACACACGTCTTACACGCAAGTGTGCGTGAAAAAATATCCATGCATATTCGAGCACGCACACATGCACACAAGCAAAAACACACACAATCACATCCAATTCAATTCCAGTTTGACAGACTGATTTGTCTTAAAATTGGAAGGACAATGCACATGGGGGCTAGTGGTTGATTAAAAAACCAACTATAAATAAATTTTATTAAACAATAAACTATGGGGAAATTTCCTCTAAGGAGTATTTAAGAGAGCTTCCTAATAAGGTACGGTGAATGAATGATGAATCCAGAATAGCTGGCATGCAGGAGTTATACCTCATCTAGATGTCTTACTTTCCTTAAGAGAAACGGGCATCGATCTTGGTTTCCAAACACTGACTGGGTGGTCCCAGTGGGCCCATGGAGGCAACACACAATCTAACTCCCTGCCATATAATACATCACTTAAACTGTGAACAATTCATATAAAAAGTGTCAAATTCAGATGAATACGGGGTAGGACCTACTACGGGGTAGGACCTACTACGGGGTAGGACCTACTATGAGGCGGTTAAATCACTCCATGTCCAGACCTGATGCAGCCTCCAGCCACAGCTCTGGTATCCGGCATGCTCTACACATGGCCCCTGAGCCGCATGGGGCCAGGGGCCTCCTCGTGGACACATCAAGCATGCAGGACCACATCCAGGGGTCAAGCACACTAGCAACACAGCATGTCCAGCACTCCCCTCCCCGAGAGCTCTGAGCCACGCTAAGTTGTACCGATGCAAAGATGTGTGAGATGTTACATTGTACAGCATGTCCTCCATGGTAGGCTACGAGTTTATATGCAATATTTATCTATTTACACGCAATGTGGTGTAATATTAATACACAAAGGACAAAGGATGACAGATGACACAGAAACCAATTAAGAGACAGACAATCAGTGAAATTTCTTATTAGATCCCTCAAATCAGTAAAACTAATGGGTGACCCCTCCGCTATAGGCGCCATTCTATTTACACACACCTCTGGCTAGAGTTTCTTTACCCTCTGCACCTTGTCCACTCGTTCTCTGTCCCTCTCCCGGGCTCTCTCAAACAAACATCACTGCCCTGTGCCGTGGACCGGTTCCCTTCCTTTGCACTTGTGGCAAAGCTTATCTAACAAAACTATCGATCGGACAACAGCGCCGCACGGTACAGGTATAGTGCAAGCGTTGCTAAACCAAGGCCAGAGTCGGTGCCTGGAAGTGACTCTTCTGTGGTACCGATGTTCGCAATACACAAATCAAACAATCAATGTCCTCTCAACCAACAGCTCTCTCTTTGGTGTTATGCAACTAAGAAACCTCTAGGAATCGAGGAACCCGAGCGGGGAGTCCACCCTGAGGTGTAAATACGACAGATACTCTGGCTGTTCTGACGTCGCGACATGCACTTGAATTCATGGCGATGGCAATGAAAAGCACTTTGTTCAGGTAATGTTTGATTCTCTGGTGTTAGTTGGTGTAAACTAAATATAATAGAATAACAATAAATAGAATGAAATGAATGAATGAATTATAGAGACACATTTAACGTGATTAGGTGTGTAAAGACTCTGATAGCATAACCAGCTACCGCAACACAGCAGACCCACCAACATATTGACTGGGCTCCTTTAATAATATGCATCCCAATTTAGCCGAGGATCTCCGGGGAGAGATGCACTAACAAATTACAACTGACACCCAGCCTGCACACCAACCCTCAGCATGCTGGGAATATTTACAACATCCCAAATAAAATTACACTCACACTCACACACGCACACACACAAGCAAAATACATATGACACACATACAAACAAGCAGGCACACAAAGACATACACACACACACACACACACACACACACACACACACGACAAACAAGCAGGCACACAAAGACACACACACACACACACAAAGACACATGCATTCTCACTGTCTGTAACATGTAGAAAGACACACACACACTTTAGCACTTATGCTTAATGAGTTAGTGTTCACCGACACTGCTGCCTGACAGACTGGTTTACATATTAAAATACATGTAAACCAGTTCAAATACATTCATTTACACAAATGAATTGGGAACAGGATAAGATGGCAATTCACCTGTGCAGAGACAAAGTTCAAATAGCGATAATGACTTGAGCACATAACAATATACAGCCTTTACGAAGGGCATTAGCTTACATTCATTCAGGTCTGGCTTACAAAAGGCAGAGAGAAGAGTTTATCCACCTGGATCTGAGATCTGAGATCCGTCTTCCTGCTGATTTACATAAGGGCCGTTTGTACAGTAGAAGCCTATGATAATATTAGCCTAAAATCCACACATTTCAAATCCCTGTATTGCATCTACTGCAATATCTTTCTAGGACCGTTGTCGTCAATTATGTGTCTGAGCTCTTGTTTATTGGCTCTTGTTTATTCAATGCAGTTATTTGTCTTAGCTCTTGTTTATTTGGTTCACTTATTTGTCTTAGCTATTGTTTATTTTGATTCTCTTATTTGTCTCATTTGTTTAAGATAAAGTAGGTTGCTAACTTATTGCACTCTTACCTTAACACTAGTTATGCTCTTAGTTGCTTGTTTAGGAAGGAAATGCACTTATGATTTCTGGTGACTAGTAGTTTTGTTGCCTACCTATGTTGAATGCACTTATTGGAAGTCGCTTTGGATAAAAGCGTCTGCTAAATGACTGTAATGTAATGTAATGACTAGGACTATCAACAAGTACATGTACACAGCATTCATCCGATACAAATAACACGGATACTGGTGAACACAACGACACTGGAAGCACAGCACACGCGGTAGACAAAATAATGGGCTGTAAACCAGGGGGCAGAGGATGCATCACCGCCATCACCGCCATGGAAACATGGCATTCTGGCACCCAGCCAGCGGGGGCCCTGGTAATGTACCCATTCATGTTAGAATCACAGCTCAAACATTCCTTACAACCGTGGAGGTCAGCGGTCAGGGCTGGGGAATATATGACAACGTATGGTTAAAGTTATCGTTACTGTATTGTATACTTGAGTTATTATTCGTAACTCTTGAGTTATTATTCGTAACTCGAGTGTTAGCAAAGCAAGCGAGACATGGGTTTCATTGTGCATAGATTTATTTTGAGCTATGAAGACTGGAGCAACATTTGTTATAGTGTTGAAGATTTAAAAGTCACCCCACGGAGACGACGCTCTTATCTGTGAATGATGTCGAACAGTAAGGCAGCTGTAAAACCCTGATGTGTATCCTCACCTTCCATGGCTGATATTACATCTGAATATGTACTATATGAGGTACCTGCCAGCACGGTTGTGAAGCTCTAAATGAACAACATTAGCTAAAGTTCAGTTCAAAAAGATGTCAGTACAAGTCATAACGTTTTAGAAAACATTACAGATAATTCAAGTTAGATAGTTAGATAGATAAGTATATCATGGTCAACGACGATAAAAGCATTAGCCTAACATTAGCATGTAAGTATATTAGCTTACTAGCTTTGACTGTTGGCTATGTTTATTTAGTTAGTCTGGTAGTTATTTAGTCTGGATTTATACAGAATAGTATACTATTTAGAGCTCTTCATTTTAGCGACACTCCTGAGACAAACACGTAATTATTTCAGCTGTTTGGTGGGCACCTAAAAATGTACACAATTTTTTTACAATCAGTGAATATCAACACAAGATGCTGATTTGCAAAACTAAGCCAAACTAAACCAAACTAAACTAAATGCTTGATACCACAGGTCTTAGGTTACACAAGGTCACTGCCATGTGTGTTCCCGGCTTGCTTTCTACAGAGCTAAATGGTAATATCGGTTTTCGGGTGACGAACAGCTCAGATGTCCTTGACAGATCTCTGAGTCTGTGGTGGAATGTCACTGGGATTTAGCTAGAACCATAACTCACTGGTCACTGGTAGAATAATCCATCAATTCAACACTGCAGGAATACATACGGAGCCGTGCCGTCACTGAGGTCACTCACACCGTGCTGTGCTATAGTTTTAGGGTTTTTAAGCCTGAAAGGACATTGTAAACCATGACATTACGATTCTAGGAATGTCCATTGCTCAGATGTTAATGAATGTGACACCCAGCCATGGCAACACAGTATGAACAGTTTCAACACTCACAGTCACTTTACCTGCGATTAACGCTACTGTAACGCTACAATCACTCAGCACTAATGTCCTAGTCATGACGTATTTCAATGCATTTGTGCAGGCCTGGATATTAGTGAGTCGTTGAAGTCATTCAGAGTCTATTTGAGAGATGTAATTATATCCTTTGGGATTTGTTTGGTGATACTGGGGTACCTACTGCCTTCGGCTTCTCTTCAGAATAGATTCGGCTCCAACTGTTATTGGTACTGCAAAAATGTTTTTGTTTTAGGGGAAGATAGAGGACTTGATTTGAGCATGAATAGAGTGGGGGAAATTAACAAATAATAATCATAACAACAATGCCATGTTTTATTCAAACCTCTTTGAAGTGTCACACATGCAGTCTATCACATATCCACTATCCAAGATTCTAAACTTCAGTAAAAGCAGCACTGAGCTAGTCAAATGTTGCAGCCTAATCTAAACCCCAATCATCGAATTCAGGGACAAACGGGTAAACACACGAGTAGAATTCACCGAAATAAATCGATTGGCGCGGTGCAATGAGACAAATTCCCCGTATGAAATGGCCGTTGCCTGGAGGGTAAAATATGAATGGCATCTGCAGGGGCCACAGCGCATGTGAAGCGATACTTCCTCGGTGAGTCACACGTTTGTTGGACCCAGGGTATCTGTGAATCCATTCGACACGCTCCTCTATATAGACCCTGGCCTTCTCCACATCTTCCCAGTGACCCTATTCATGTAGTATGCTCTTCCACTTCACGTCACGTGACCAACGGTCTCACGGAGACCAAGACCCGGAACGACGACTGCGCCTCACGCCAATCGAAGTCGCCGTGTCACCATGTGATCGCGGAAGATTGGATTAGAGTTCATTTGTTTTGTGATGATGTCGTTAACTTTTTTGACACACTAAACAAACACAAAAGGGACACACACACACACACACACACTCACACACACACACACACTCACACACACACACAGTGTCCATCCATCATAACAGTAATAATACAGTTGACATACTTTTGTGTGTTTTTGAAAAGTAAAACAAAGGTCTTGTAGGAGGATGGGGTGGAGTCCCCCCCCCCCCCCCCCCCCCCCCCCGTTCAACCCCCCCCCCCCCCCGCACACGCACGCACACACACACACACACACACACACACACCACACACACACACACACCACACAAACACACACACACACACACACACACACACCACACAAACATACACACACACACACACACCACACAAACACACAAACACACACACACACACACACACACACACACACACACACACACACACACACACACACACAGACATGTGTACACACATGTACATTTACATGAAATGTACACACAAATATCCCTTTCAATATCTGGGATGAGACATGTGGCTATAGTACACATGGGTTACATCGCGGATAATAATAGTTAGTTTTGATCGAAGTTGATAATTAACCAATAATTCCCATGGTCAGTCCTGCTAATATCATTAGCATTAACATTCCTTGTTGAATATTAATTGTATAATAGCATTGGCCTATGTTTCAGTCAACAAATGTCCACTAACTGAAATATGAGCACAAATGACATCTTTGGAGAAAACGTAATGTGATATTTTGTGATATTTGTAAAATTATGATTATTTCAATCAGTGAGTCAATGCATCACTGTTACTGCAATGACATGGCTAATTTATATATTGATGTTGACCAATATACAGTAATATACATTCCAAGATCCCTAACCACTATATATAACATGTTATAATAGAGATTCAATGAGATTTTCAGCACCAAATCCAAACACCTTATGGTTGGTTGATTAAAAGGGGTCTGGTAAATGAAGGAACGTTCTTACAGCTGACAGACTGTAAAGAGAGGGAGAGTAAAGTCAAGAGAGAAAGTCGACTGTCCGTTAGTCTCTCCAAAACACTCTGGGGGGGGTTAGGGTTAGGGTGTACATTCGCCCTGATAAGAAAAACTAAATACATAAAAGCACTCTAGGAATAGATGAGTTTATAAACCAGTGTTTCACAAGAGAGACATCGTGTAGAAGCTTCCAGAGAATCAACTGATTAACCTCATGTTCCAACATACGTCCCGCGGGTAAACAAGAGATCTGGGAGACACATTTACCATCGACCCTGATAAGACGATTCAACTGTTGTTGCTTAGAGACTGTAGTTGATATTGATTATATTGTTAGCCTTAACTGTAAATAAGAAAGTAATATATACAAAATGGTATTATGGTTATTGACTAAGCAGATGGTGTTTATTGTTTGTGTCAGTCAGCCAGAACAGTGTAGCTTTGGAGAGGACGAAGTTAGTTATAAAAATGCTCCTGGTTGTTCTGTTTTATACCTGTTAACCTATTAATTACTTACATTACTTACACGCTCACAAAAGTGTTCATATTCAAAACAAAATTAGGTAGAGGAGTTACTGAGGTACAGTAGTTACTGAGGTACAGTAGTTACTGAGGTAGAGGAGTTACTGAGGTACAGTAGTTACTGAGGTAGAGGAGTTACTGAGGTAGAGGAGTTACTGATGCAGGTGAAGTAGGCCTAATAACTACTGAGTTGTATAGAAGCCACATCAGGGATTCCTTCTATTACCTACATTGAGGCTCCTCGGACCTCTAAATGGTCTTTGTCATGTAAATACAGTAGTAGGACACCGCCTGAGAAACTCAAGTGTTTCAGATAATCTAGTACACACAATCCACAAGTTTAACCGATATTGTGCAAGTGATATAATATATAGCACAGATAGCCATAGGTGTTCCACGGCAGTGTGTAAGGAACATGTTATAGGTGGATCATTGTACCCACCAGAAAGTTGACTGAGCTCAATATGGCTTTCCAACTAATCGGACATCACAAAGCAGTACCCACGTTTTGATCTCTGATCAGTTTTAGTCTCTGATCAGTTTTAATCTCTGATCAGTTTGAATCTCTGATCACAGTTCACCAGTCCCTTCAGACCCAAGCCGTCCAATGGCAGTAATGTGCTGCAGCGGACTGGCTGACTGGCTGTTTACTGGCTGCTCACTGTGAACAACGTACTGCAACTTTGTAGCGCTAATGCTTTATG
>OOFB01012134.1:8380-15880 GCA_900323305.1 Trachyrincus murrayi | reverse complement strand
ATAGATTTCCATATGCTGACTGGGAGTTGCCAGTTCCTGCCTAATTCCTGTCGGCGCTTCAAAGCTTTAATTAGTCACATTGAGGGTGTTATGGTTTCTGGCTTATAATCAAGAGGAAAATGCAATTCTGTCAGAACATTAATTTTGTCCTGTAGATGTTTGCCAAGACCAACATCAGATGCCATTAATGATCTCAGCAAGTCTCACTGCAGTCCACACCTGACTGTCGGTCCCAGCTACCTGGTATGCAGTGTTTAGAATAGTGATGTGGACGTAGGTGTTGTTCTGTTGACACAGGTGCTTCCAACATAAAAGTCGTGTTCAAGGGTGAAACCCCTCACCTGTTGTCTTCATCCATTTCATTGGACTGAGTTTCTACTTCAAGGAAAGTCAAAAGCACAAAAACACACAGCTACAATGTTGGAAACTAGTATCCTTACAGGCTTATTAACGAGTATCCTTACAGGCTTATTTCGTCTGGTATTCTTACTTTTCAACAAATCTTCAGGCTTCGATATTCACTTGAATCACCTTTACCTCCATGCATCCCTTACAGTACTGAGAGTGGGGAAGCCGAGCTGCGATTGGACGTTCCAGATTCCATCACGACCTGGGTGACGGAGGCCATTGGCCTGTCCAAAGACACGGGGATGGGCCTGGCCAAGAGGGCGGAGCTACGCACCTTCAAGCCCTTCTTTGTTGACTTCACGTTGCCCTACAGCGTGATCAGGGGAGAGCAGACCAAAGTTCCACTCACCGTCTATAACTACCTGCCCACCTGCGCTGAGGTAAGACGTCAGACTGACCCGCTAGTCACTCCAAGACTGATTCTTATAAAGTAAGGCCAAACCCTCAGCCTTACCAGTGTTTTGACAAAACTTGTTTGGACCGAAATTCCTATTGAGTTCATTGTTTGCATCCGCACAGTATAAACTTTACAGTCTCAAACCAAACCAAGGTGTGAATATGATAATGACAGGGTGACATCACCACGGCACGGCTTCAAACAAATCCCGTCATCCTATTTAAAGTAAATGTTTACATGTGTGTGTTTTGTAAACCTGATGCAAACCCCAGCGGTCTCGTATGAAAACACACCATCACGTCACAGTCCAGGCACAGTTTGCTTAGGTAACCGCTCACGGCAGCATTAAAAACCAGAGCCATACATTCACATTGAGTTGCTAAATACGGATTACATATATCATGTTTTCCTCCCCATTGATGTGTTCTGTTGAAAATAAAACCAGCAGTAAATCAAACTGGATAAGTGGAAAAGAACATGGGTGGATGAATGGAGAAAATTAAACGTAGGGAGTTATTGGCGTGACAGTGGGGGTTGTATCGTAGTCCGCTGGGACATAGGTAGTGTAATGCTTAAAAAAACCATGAGGTCTGTCCAGAGCTATGTTTTTGGAAACCCCTAATGTTCCATCCTGTTCTTTAAACGGGTCCATCCTTCGGCCTCACGGAGATGACATCATGTTGTCTGCAGATGAGCCTGTTAAACGGTGTGTGTGCGTGCGCCGGCATAATGTCACGTTAGCTGATTATGCAAACCATCGTAGACCTTCGCTTTGATGTCGGCACCGGCAACATGTGATTCTTATATTTTCTTTGCCGAGTTATTTACGACTTGTGGCATGTGGATGAAAAACAGTGAAAGGATCCATCCACATTACCGAATCGCTTTGTGAAAATTGGACGATGAGTGGAACTTAATCCTTTGGGGGAGTATAAGAAGCATGAGTCAGTCAGCATGGAAAATCCAGAATGTGATTTAGAAATCCTCCCCTGAATGCTTTAAGAGCCGGCTGGGAGGAGGACACGCTATGTGAGGGGTATGCCGGCAGTATGGCCTGTCAAAGACCTGCCGCTCCTGGCTTTAATCAGTTCAACCTTCTTCTTCTCTCTTTTCCTCTCCTGTCTTCTTCTGTCCTCTCCTCTTCTCCTCTCCCATGCTGTTCTTCTGTTCTTTACTCTCCTCTCTCCTGTCATCTCCACTCATGTTCTCTCCTCATTCCACCCCTCTCCTCTAATTTCCATTCCCCTCATGTTCTTTTCTGTTCTCTCCTCTCCTGTTCTCCCTCTTTTCTCCTTTCCCCTTCTCTTGTCTTCTCTACTGTCTACTACATTCCTCTCCCTCTCATTCACACATATCTTCTATCTCTCTCTCTCTCTCTCTCCATTTTATCTTGCATCCTCCTACTCTACCCTTTTCCTCTCCTCATCTATCCCGTTTGACCCTCTCTTCTCTTGTTGCTATGTCAACCCCTTTCTCAGGTCCACGTTAAAGTCTCCGTCCCCAAGGGCATCAAGTTTGTGGGCCACTCAGGAAAGCACCACCTCACCAGGAAGAAGTGTGTTGCTCCCGGGGAGGCCACGCCCACATCCATTGTGCTGTCGTTCACCGAACTGGGAGCTGCTAACATCACGGGTGACCAGAAGACCAGATGCAATACACAGACAGACTATCCCAAAGATACACATGTCATTCAGTCTTTAATGTTATCATGTATGCATCCAATTCATTATAAGTCGCTGTGAAAAAATGAAGAGAGTTTGGACATTGTGTAGAAACTTTAAAGGATGCTTATTTTTGGTGTTCCAGTATTCCGATCATTAAGGTAATCGGGATTAGGATGTCTATATCAGCGAGTACAGATTTGACCGTGCTGGGCCTTGAGAATAACAATTTGAATTGTTAAGTGGCATTCCACGCCAAACAAAAGCTCTTTTCTTGCGGGGCGGCTGTCAACTCAGTAGGGCTGCCTTTGAGGGCAGGCCTGTAGCTCAGGAGTCCCTGAGCCAGTGTGTGTGTGATCTGGTCCCCCACCCAGAGCTACAAACAGTCCCCCTTCCAGAGAGCAACGCTGGAACAATGCAGAGCAGCAGTGGGGGAGAAGCCAGGAGCCTTGCTGTGACACTGCAGTGGCATGTTGATGAGTTTTGCGGGTCACTGGTGGTCAATATGGCCCCCCGCGGCCCCCTTTTGCCTGTCCCTTGGCCCGAGTCTTTTTCTCGCTCACTACACACACACAAAGAGTCGCTGCGGACGCGGGGCCGCTGCAATGCATGCGCCCCCCCCCCTCAAAAGAGCAGAGCAGAGAACTTGTGCAGGCATGTTTGTGTTGTGCAGTGTATGTTGTGATAGATGTGCATTGCTTGTTTCATGTGGGGACAGCAAGCAAACACGTGCTTGCTCCATGCTGTCAATTGTTACGCAAACACGCTTAGAAGATTGTTTGCTCAAATCAAGTGATTGTTAATGTGTGGAGTAGTTCAATCAATACATACTTTACATACATACATACATACATACAGAACCACCAAGAAGCATTTGATAAAGCTCTCCTCTACTTCTTCTACAGCGCGTGCGATCGCCTACAGTGAGCCAAGCTGCTGCTCTGATGGGCTGCAGACCGGCAAAGTGAGCAATGATGTGGAGGACAGGAGAACACCGACTGGCCTGGACTATGTTCGCAGGAGTGTTCTGGTGGAAGTAGGTGGTGGGATGGTGCTGGGGATGTGGATGTCTTTCTACTTACTGAAACCATTTTCAATCAGTTGTCTTCAATCTGTAATTGCAGCCAGAAGGCCTGCCCAGGGAATACACATACAGTGTCTTCTTTTGCCCTAATGGTAAGTACATCCATTATTTCTCCTGATTAGGGAGTGGGCCTATGAGCCCCTCTATATTTGTGATAAAGGGCTATACAACTAAGCTTGACTTGACTACATTCTATAAAATAACACTTGTCGTTCTACTACTGTCCTAAAGAACTGAGGCCTGACACTGTGTTTACTATACATGTGTCTTTAGAGAGGATCCACATCTCTACTCCCAACAAGTATGAGTACCAGTATGTGAAGAAGCCAGCCCGCATGACCCAGTTCCAGGTGGCAGTGAAGACCCACAACGATGCCCACTTTGCCCTCTCTGCAAGCCCCCACGACAGTGTGGAAATGCTGGAGATCGTGCTGGGTGGCAGGCAGAACAGCCGCTCCTGGATCTCTGTGGGTAAAATGGGGGAACCTTTGGTCAGTGCTGCCACGCCGGGCATCCTGTCCTGGGATGAGTTCCGCAGCTTCTGGATCAGCTGGAAGTGGGGGATGATCCAGGTAAGGCTCACAGGACACAACTGTTTCGCTCGATCTTTAATGATGATCATAGATGAGGATATGATGACAAAAAGTGGATAGACGTTCGGTCTATCCACTTTAAATGTTTAAATGTCTCATGTTCAACTTCTGCAACAGCATACATTTTACGAAAAGATAAGATAAGATGCCTACTTTGTTTAATTTATGCATTTTATGTTGCACTGGATTGGAAATGTATCCAAAGGTGAGACCATCCTCATTTGCTTATATATGCCAATTTTTTGAACAAATGGGCACATTGACACTCGTTTATTGTGGGTTGAGCCTTCGGTCAGTTCACTGCGAGCAAGATCAACAGTTTGTGCAGGGGAAACTAAAAGAACTGAGATGTAGAAATGCAGATCGAGGACATGCAACAGTTTAGTTCAGTTTAACTGTCCTGTGCAGGTTTGGAGAGTGGAGCAAGCAAGTCTGTGGAAAAGGCCACAGGGTCTGTGTGTTAGGAGGACTGGCGCCAGTTTTACTGGCATCGGCTGCCTGTGAGGTCACGCTTAACAGGGCCTGATGTCAGTGAGGACACTCGCTGATCCGTGGCCCAGTGCTTACATGGTACTCACTGGCTGGCACACCAGCAGCCCTGACCCCCAGGAACCCAGTCCAGGGCATTCGCTCTGCATCGCTCACCAAAGGGAGCAATTAAAAGCCCGCTGTAGAGCACCGCGAGTGTTACAACCCAGTAGGATTCATTTATTTTTCTTAGTGGGTTCTTATTGCTGTTCTGGGGGTGGGGAGGGTGGATACTCTGTGGGGCTGGGCTGCGCATGGTCTTTGGTTTAATGCGATTACGAAATGAAACACACAGAACGCACAAGGTGAAATGTGCTCTAAATGGGCCTGTTTGTGTTTGTTGTTGTTTGTGTGTGGGAGTTGGGTGAATCACGCTGGCCTTTGCCGTGGCTTGGCAGATGGACATTGTTAGTGCCCAGTATGGCGTAGTCCAAAAACAGCACCAGTAACTTTTTATTCACAGTCATTACTTTCTTGCCATTCTTGTTGACTTCCCTGTAATGACTGTAATTATTATTTATCCAAAGCATGACGGGGGCACTGAAATGATGGCACAACCTAGAAGCCAAAATACTTCAAACACCTCCCTGTATTCCTTTTTTTTTGCTATAGGTGGGATATGGTCTACAACCTTCTAATGAAACGCTGATTCTGCAATGGGGAGGCCCCCTACCAAGCCAGGTTGGAGTTTCACTTTTATATTCTAGCGGCCAAAATTATTTTTTTTGAGTTGGGAGAGTTTTAGCAATTGTTTCTTTATTCATGCAGATACGTCATATAGGATTCTCCACTGGCTGGGGTTCGGTTGGGGAGTTTAAAATCTGGAGGAAGGAAGACTCTGATGAGAACCACAATGAAGCCTTCACTCTGGGGGTCCCTCAAAACGTGGTCCCTGGATCCGAGAAGGCCTCCGCATCCATGATTGGTATGTTTTTTCAACTACCTTTTCGAATCCTCATTCAATAAGATTTTTAAATTGCTGTTGATGGTCACGTGACATCTCAATGGTTTCTTACAAGCGTGTGTGTGTGTGTGTGTGTGTGTGTGTGTGTGTTGACCTGTATTAGGGGATGTGATGGGGCCCACCCTGAATAACCTGGACAAGCTCCTGCGTCTGCCCTTCGGCTGTGGAGAGCAGAATATGATTCACTTTGCCCCCAACGTCTTTGTCCTAAAGTACCTGCAGAAGACCAGACAGCTCAGTACAGATGTGGAGACCGAGGCCACCGACTATCTCCTGCAAGGTAAGCAGGAGCTGCTGTTACCTTGTACTGTAGTTTATATGATGCTCCTTAGTCCTACAGATAAATCCACAGTCCTTTAGAAAAAGGGGAAATATCTGTGAGGCGGAATTAAACAATTGCAATGGCCCTTTACATTCGTTACACCTTTAGACTTCTGTCTTAGCTGTCAAATGTGAGACCTCCTTTGTTCCCTCAAAACCTTTTTCAGAAGAAAGCACTTGCCATGAAGATGTACATACACATTATAGTGAAATCAGCCCACCCCAATGTTGTCTGAACTCAAGAATATTGTGAGGACTTTTGTTTTTAGTTGGATGTCAGTTTTCTCTATCTCGTTTCATTTCATTGCAAAATGCATGAAACACGGACCAGCATTCCGTGGCAGAGAGATCCATCATTCCTCTATTGAAGAGACAGAAACCCACCAAACCACTTTGTCATTACATGTGTGCCTAGAGTGGAGTTGGAAGGTGAAAACCCTTGTGAAGTGGCCAGAAGGGGTCTGCAAACATACCTGAGAACTAACACAATGTACCAAAAGGAGCAGACTGGTCTTTGTTAAAAGGACAACTTTGGGATTTTTCAACCTGGACCCCATTTTCCCATCATTTTGGGTCTAACTGACTAATGCGGACCACAATTTTTGAAATTGCTCCAGTATTGAGCGAGAACACAGCCGCGAAACGTCTGCATTGTAACCCTTTGGGGCGATTGCTCCTGTCAATGTATGTCCTCTAAAAGTGCTTGTTTTTGCCACTGAGGCAAAAACACAGATTGTGTGTTTGACAACATTATGAAAAGGATCCATACAGCGAAATACAACTTTTTTCTTTGATTGAACCGGTCTGTTTTGTTGAGTGTTGAGTTGTTGCAGGAAGAGAACGGTGGAAACAACAAATCAAAGTCATGGATGAATATTTAGCTGATTTCGACAATGTGAGATTTCGCGAGACTTCTCCTCAGGCGAGACACAATCATTACCATAATGTTGTCAAACACACAATCGGAGCCTCTCAGTGGCAAAAACAGGCACTTTCAGAGGACGTACAGGCGCAATTACCCCAAAGGGTTACAATCCAGACGTTTCGCGGCTGCTTTCTCGCTCAATACTAGACCAATTTTTTTAAATGTTATCCGCATTAGTCAATTAGACCCAAAATGATGGTTGAAAAAAAATCCAGGTTGAAAAATCCTGAATTTATCCATTAACTTGGTCATTCAACAAGTGGTCCATCAAAAGTTAGCTAACAGGGGACAAGGCATTTTCCTTCCTTTCTGAGAAATTCTGTGAGGTATGTAGGTTAACAAGACCCTGTAAATCTGATTGGCCTGGAGGAGACATTCATGTTGTAGATGTTGTAACCTACTTAGCCTTATCTATTCACCAAAGCATTTGAAGAATCTGACCAAGGGGAGAACTACAGGAACACGTAATGTATCTGCTAAAATAGCCAACCTTTTCAATGAAGATGTTTGCTGCACCATGCTCAAATGTAGCACTGTTGGTTACGACCCAAATATCTACAGAGCATTATTATCTGCCTTTTCTGCCTCTGGTGGGGGGGGGGGGGGGGGGGGGGGGGGG
>OOFB01012129.1:0-15423 GCA_900323305.1 Trachyrincus murrayi | reverse complement strand
TGCACCTGTGTGTGTGTGTGTGTGTGTGTGTGTGTGTGTGTGTGTGTGTGTATCTGTGTGTGTTTCAGAGTGGACTGACTCCTCTCCACCTCTCAGCCCAGGAGGACAGAGTGAGCGCAGCAGAAGTGCTTGCTAAGCACGAAGCCCACCTGGACCAGCAAACTAAGGCACGTCATATAAAACCTCACACTATAGCTCTACTGTGCATGTCAAATATCAATAGATGAAATACATTATTGTTTAAGCTTGTCTTATTCTCAGTAATTACAATGAATGGTGGTTATCAACTGGATTATACATACATTCAGCTGCCTTTGTTGACATATAGTGTTTACTGTGCCGCTCTATTAACAGACTTTATATTGCACTAAGCCACCAAGGGCCACTCAAACTGCTTTAAAATGTGTCACCTTCACCCACCATCTCACAAAACATATCTCACGGTATGCTGGTGTCAGCAATACAGGACAGAAACTAGCTAGGAAACCTGCTCAACGACAGCTTGACACTTTTTGCCATTTGGAGCCTAACTCTGGGGCTATACCACGAGCCAGCGTGATGCGTTCAAAAATGATAATTGTCAACAGATGAAATCCACCATAAAATATATCTAGGGACCTTCCTCTGTTGGCACCCTCTCATAGCTGCATGTTTCCATACATTGATTTAAGCAAGACATTGTTTACAACACGTAGCCTCAGCAGATGCTCAAATGTCTGTTTGTATAAAAACCCATCAAAATAAAGGGTTAAAATTAGGGATCGATTCTTAAAAGAATCGCGATTCTTAATGGCACGATTCCGGAATCGATTCCCAACTCCCAAGAATCGATTCTTTGTAGTTGTTTTCCCCCCTCCGCGCTGCGTCCCCAGTCCCCACCGCCGCGCGCCTTTCCGGGTTCCGTAGTGCATTCTGTTGTTGTGGCAACAAACCGCGTGGGCACACATGCGCACGCATGCAGTGTGGCTGGCAAGCTAGCAACATGGAGAACAATAAGGAACAAATACAGTCTGCCCCGTCCGTACTGAAGGCGAGCATTTGGACCCACTTCGGATTTAACTTTATCTCGGGGAAGAAGGAGCTTGACATGGCTCATGCCATCTGCAAGACTTGCAAAACAAAAATGAGGTACTGCGGGAACACAACGAACATAAGAAAGCACATGACACGATTTCACTCAGAGTTGTTGAAAGAAGATGGAAGACCAGCCGCAGCCGGCCAACGCACACTGCAGGACTGTAGTCAACTCCCGGCCATGTAATAATGACACAATATTTACATATGATTTTTTCAGTGTGTATTGCCATTCATTTGAAATTAGTGGATATGTCAATATAATCAAATGTGTTAAAATTCCATTTTGGATAAATTTTACGGACACGTATTTTGTAAATATAGACAGTATATATAGACATATAAATAGACAGGCATCCTATTTTCCAGTCTACGTCCACAAGGCTCTAGCGTGTCCGCTCACGCATCGTGCCTGGTACAGCCGATGCAGGTGAAACCAGTTGATGCTTTCCACTACATGTGTGAATTGTGCCATCTAGTGTTTTTCATGCGTGTGTAGTGTAGGATCCATGGAAGAATTGGACCAGCAGCCCACCAGCAGAAATACAAAATGCCATCAAATGAAAATGAATCAATCATTGCCTTTGTTTATCAACAAAATAACAAAGATATAATAGGACAAATCACTGATGTGATTAGATCATTTAGCTTTTTCGTATTTCTCTTTTCGTGTCCAGCTTGGATATACCCCTCTGATAGTGGCCTGTCACTATGGAAACACCAAGATGGTTAACTTCCTCTTACAGCAAGGGGCAAGCGCCAATGCCAAAACAAAGGTAGGATTCAGCATTTCACAAATCTGCTGAATGGATAACAATAGTATAATAATAATACAATAATTATTAGTTTTTTAGACCACACATTTCAATTTAACAACATTACAATTGTTTATGAATTCAAATCCAAATGATGTCCCTGAGTTTTATTTTGTGATTTGTGTGCAGAATGGATACACACCTCTTCACCAGGCAGCTCAACAAGGGAACACACACATCATCAGTGTGTTGCTACAGCATGGTGCCAGACCAAACACCACCACTCTGGTAAGAAAACCCTCTCAACCTTCAATACTGCATAGGTACTAAAACGATCCCTTAGTACATATGCAGTATGTACTGCATTGGTACTAAAACGATCCCTTAGTACATATGCAGTATGTACTGCATAAGTACTAAAACGATCTCTTAGTACATATGCAGTATGTACTGCATAAGTACTATGCAGTACATAGGGACACTGAGAACAACGAACAATAACAAGATAATGTTTGTGTTTGTGTCAGAATGGAAACACAGCTCTATCCATCGCTCAGCGTCTGGGGTACATTTCCGTGGTGGACACCCTCAAGGTCGTGACCGAGGAGGTTATCACCACGACAACCGTAAGTTCCATCAGTCATTCAGTCCCGCTCTCTCACTTTCACTTTTGAAGTTACTTCTCTAGGTAGTTATACAGAACATGGGGCATGAAGTTATATTCATATAGATCTATTCTTTCTCTGCTTTTAAATGTCAGACGATGACAGAGAAACACAAGCTGAATGTTCCGGAGACCATGACTGAAATTCTAGATGTGTCTGATGAAGAAGGTGAGTTCTTCACAGAAGTTAAAAATGAACAGAATACGTTTCAACATAAAAAAAACATGTAAATGTTGTTACATTAAGAGAAGGGAAAGTAAAAGGCGAGTGTGAGCTGTCCATTAGAACCACAATGGTTTCCATTAGAACCACAATGGGTAATGGTGTCCATTAGAACCATGATGGTTAAATGGTGTCCATTAGAACCACGATGGTTAAATGGTTTCCATTAGAACCACGATGGTTAAATGGTGTCCATTAGAACCACGATGGTTAAATGGTGTCCATTAGAACCACGATGGTTAAATGTTTTCCATTAGAACCACGATAGTCAAATGGTTTCCATTAGAACCACAATGGGTAATGGTGTCCATTAGAACCACAATGGTTAAATGGTTTCCATTAGAACCACGATGGTTAAATGGTGTCCATTAGAACCACGATGGTTAAATGGTTTCCATTAGAACCACGATGGTTAAATGGTTTCCATTAGAACCACGATGGTTGAATGGTGTCCATTAGAACCACGATGGTTAAATGGTGTCCATTAGAACCACGATGGTTTAATGGTGTCCATTAGAACCACGATGGTTAAATGGTTTCCATTAGAATCACGAAGGTTAAATGGTTTCCATTAGAACCACGATGGTTAAATGGTGTCCATTAGAACCACGATGGTTAAATGGTTTCCATTAGAACCACGATGGTTAAATGGTGTCCATTAGAACCACGATGGTTAAATGGTTTCCATTAGAACCACGACTACCTACGTCTAACTACGTCTAACGTCTAACAGTAAAGAGAGGGTCATGGGTCCGAAGTGATGCATATTGTGCATTATATCTTTCTCTCTCTCCCCACTCTCTCTCTTTCTCACTACCTCTCCCCTCATGTACTGTCTCTCCAGGTGAGGACACGATGACAGGGGACGGCAGTGAATACCTGAGAGCTGAGGACCTCAGAGAGCTCGGGGACGATTCTCTTCCCGGACACTACTTAGACGGCTTCAGCTACATGAGTCACAACCTGGACAGGTCAGAGAACAGCGATACACGCATGTGCATACACAAACACACACACACACACACACACAAACATGCAGACACACACACACATGCACATACACACACACACACACACACACAAACATGCAGACACACACACATACACACAAACATATATTCCACTCAGAAACCAGGTTTAGTCAGTGCTGTAACGTAACTGTAATGTGTTTATTTGATCTGATTCCATAGGCCCAACCAGATCCCAAACCAAAGTTTCCACCAGAGAGAGGGGATTCTGATAGAGGACATGCTTTCAAGCCACCAGGTATGGAAATGGTCTCCTCACCAGAGCACATGAGTTTAGTTATGAAGACCATGAATAGATTCCTTACTTAAACATTGCTTTGCTTACGGTGTGGTCCCTGGCCTGTAGGTAGCGTCTTTGTCCAGAGAGAACGATAAGGACTCATTCCGTCTGAGCTGGGGAACGGAGCACCTTGATAACGTGGTGCTGTCATCCAGCCTGCTGCACTCTGGGTTAGTGCATGCACACACACACGCATACAGAACAAGCATGCACACTTGCATACATGTAGGGTTAGGGACTGATGCACCCCTCCTTCCATACACACATACTGTATGTACGTACACACAGGCACTATTCTTTATTTTCATCATGATAACTAGGAACAGGGTTATGTGTTTAGTATAAAAAGCAGCATGTTTCCATTTCACACCACACACAGATATGAGCACTGTGTAATTCACTCCTTCATTGTTCTGTTCCCTCCCTCTTCCACATGTAATGTGTGTGTCATTCTTTGTCTCTTGTGGCGTGTTTCTCATGCTTCTCCTGGTTCTGCCTCCTCTCTATCCTCTCTGTGCTGTCCTCTCTATCCTCTCTGTGCTGTCCTCTCTGTCCTTTTCTCTCTGTTCTGTCCTGTCCTCTCTGTGCTGTCCTCTCTATCCTCTCTGTGCTGTCCTCTCTGTGCTGTCCTCTCTATCCTCTCTGTGCTGTCCTCTCTATCCTCTCTGTGCTGTTCTCTCTGTGCTGTCCTCTCTGTCCTTTTCTCTCTGTTCTGTCCTGTCCTCTCTGTCCTGTCCTCGCTGTCCTCTCTGTCCTGTCCTCTCTCTGCTGTCCCGTGGATGTGTTTTGTGGTGGTGTGTTCTCCGTGTCTAGCCGCGCTTCCCCGTGCCTAGACCATGACAACAGCAGGTGACTCTCCCCACCCTGGATGTCCTTTTCCTTTTCATTTGCACTCCTGAACATTCTCACAGAATTCACATGCATGTTCTGTCTTTGTGTATTAAATGTCATGTCAAACATCAGTAATCCTACTTGCAAATTACTTGTTATAATGTTATAATGTATGTGTTACATAGTTGTACGTGTTACATGTGATGGAGTTAATCTTATAATGTATGTGTTTCATAGTTGTACATGCTACATGTGATGGAGTTAATGTTATAATGTATGTGTTACATAGTTGTACATGCTGTGTCCTGATGTCATCAGTCGACTGCTTGCTGTGATGACCAGTCTGCATTGTCTGCAATCCCACATTACCGTTGACATTAACACATTGTTTAAACCACCTTGTTGTTTGTATTTTGACATCTTATCGATGATGTCGCTTCTCTTCAGCTTCCTGGTCAGTTTCATGGTGGACGCAAGGGGCGGGGCCATGCGTGGTTGCCGTCACAACGGCCTGCGCATCATAGTGCCGCCCAGGAAGTGTTCTGCACCCACGCGGGTGACCTGCAGGCTGGTGAAGAGACACCGTCTGGCCTCCATGCCTCCCATGGTGGAGGGAGAGGGGCTGGCTGGACGTATCATAGAAGTAGGCCCCACCGGTGCCCAGTTCCTTGGGTAAGTGTTGTGTTGTGAAGGGAAGCTTACATTTAGACCATAAGATGAGTGTGTGCGTCAAGGATAAGCTATCCCTACTCCGGGTCTCTGAGAGGCTGTTTAGTGCAAGTCTGCTAAGATAAAGTAGGACAGATAGTTCTACTTTCCAGAACTGAAGTTGACCACCCTCACAAACCAACTGCTACAAAACGGCAACAAACTTTAGCATGAAACAAGGTTTTAGCGATGACTAATTCTAGTTAATGTATAAGATAAAGTCTAAAGATTAACAATCTGTGTCAAAATTACGCTAATTAACAAATATTAGAAATTTGACTGTTCTTGTGATATTGCATGCATGGATGTGTGGGTTCATGCTCTTTGTTTCCTGAATTTCCTCTAACTGCTGCGTACGGATCAGTAAGCTCCACCTCCCCACGGCTCCGCCCCCTCTTAACGAGGGCGAGAGCCTGGTCAGTCGCATCCTGCAGCTGGGTCCTCCAGGGACCAAGTTCCTCGGGTATGGCTGCCTGCTCGGGGCCCGCAGAACCCCAATGGCATTCTGGTTACCCCTTCACTTCACTTCTTTTATTTTCCTCATGTCCCCTATAAGGAGTTGATCCTTGTTGCCTAGCTTGCATTCATTTAGTTGGATCCACACGTTTTGCTGGATCTATATAACTAATATAACAATGTATAACAATATGAGTAATTTTCTGTGCTGATAATATGTAGTTGTTATCAGTCAACAAAAGCACTTCATGTTAGCTTTGAATTCCCAAGGAATAAGAGGTTCCTATTTGTATGCTATTGGCATATTACCTAGAAAAGGCCACAATACATTTTCACTTTAAAGTCAGAAAAATTGCATTTTCTCTTCAAAACAAAAGCATACAACACCAGAAAGACTACTTGGTATTCTAAGTAGTTTTATAGGACATGTTGTTTGTCTTCCATCAAAGGGCTTTTATGTGAGTACTTGAATCCACTGGAAAACTCTTTACACTTTACTGTTGACTTTACTTGATTTTTGTGTGTTATTGTCTTGATGCTCTACATAGAGAAGGCATTATTTCGATATAGAAACTGCCTGAAGTTTTATTATGTTTTTGCCATGTCTGCTTTAGTAGTGGCCATGTATTACTTACAATTGTTTACATTTTTTTCATTTTGTTTCTATTTTATAAACACGGCAAAATCATAATGGACTCAGCTCTGTGTAAAATACCAGTAATCATACAAAGCATATCTGATGAAAAGAAATCAGAGCTTGTTACTGATGCAGGGTCTATATAACAACAGACCACCACACAACGTATTTTCATTCAAATGTTCATTTGCAGGCAAAAAAAATTAATAAAATAAATATGGCTTCTTCACAAGCATTATCAATTGAATAAATAGAAAAGAAACATAATGCAAATATTGCTATGTTATTCACTATGTTATGTTATTCACTATGCTGTGTTATTCACCATGCTGTGTTATTCAACCTAACCTAATGTATTTCTAATGAATAAATTGTGTATGGCCACACAGAGCAGAGTCCCATCCCCAGTGAGTTTCATCATCTTTTACTCCAGTTATGGTTTGCTTCTTTTCCCGCCCTTCTGGTCAATACCTATGACCTCACTCTGCTTGCTCACTCTTCTTCCTCTCTCCAAACTGTTGGATGGTAGGCCTGTGATTGTGGAGATCCCCCACTTTGCTGCCCTGCGTGGGACGGAGAGGGAGTTGGTGATTTTGAGGAGCGAGACGGGGGAGAGCTGGAGAGAGCACCACTGTGATTACACCGGGGAAGAGCTCAACCAGATACTGAACGGCATGGACGAGGGTAAGGGAAGTGGTGTCCGGGGCACGTGTTACTGCATGCTTCTGTATGTGCGTGATATCAGGAGTGGGATATATAGTATGGGGAAGGGTAGTGTAGTCGCTCCAGTGTTCGACTCCCAGCCCAAAGGTACTGGGTTCGATCCCCAAGGTCTGCCGTCTATCTGTAGGCATCATTGAGCATTGCCTAGCCCTTATATGAGCTGTATACCTGCTATATGAGCTGTAACTGTATTCACATTGGCCCTGTTTACACAAGAGAAATATGTAGATTCTACAACCCTTTTTGAATCTAGATTAAAAAAGTAATCTGTTTACACGAAGGGCACAACACACTCACACTCAATAGTCTCAGCCTGTTTAGACATAAGGGCAGTTTACAAGAAATCCCAGCTTGATATGCACACGTACATACAGGTTTCAGGTTTGTACCACATCCATGGTCAATCTCTGAGAATGGGCGGAGGCATAGCGACCGTGGTGTACCCGTTTACGTTTCTTTGGATAATGTCATGAATGATGTTGGATAATATAATTGCAAGGGCTAGGAATTGAAGAATCATAAAAAAGTAGGCACAGCACGGCACTGTTTCAGAAACATGTGCATATGACACCTCCCTTGCTTTATATTGGTTAGTGACCGGTGACGTAGGAGGTACGTATGACGTAGGAGCTAAGTACGTGACTTGACAACTCTTCCACAAGAAATTCTGTCTAGATGAAAACCTATCACTAGTCAAACTAGATTGAATGTAGCGTACACCACCTCCGGAGGTGGTTTTGACAACGGTTGTCTACATCTCTCGTACAAGCGTTCCTGCCTGTTAAGACTGAGAAAACATCTCTACTATCTCAACTATCTCACAACTGTTTTAAATGTGCGATTTGAAGAGAACTTCAAAACGCTTGTGTAAACAGGGCCAATGAGTTGTTTTGAATAAAAGCCTCTACTCAAAGACTAAATAGATATTGTAGTAAATAATAATACAATACAATGGATTTTTGACTGGTGTTAAGTATATAACATATATACTTAAAAAATATGTTAAGTATATAACATATATACTTAACACTTAACGTATATATGTTATAATTGTACATAACATATATACAATTAATATAGGTTCATATAATAATTGTATAACTATGCAAAACACCTTCCATTTGAAACACTATTTCAATCTCATATTGGTTGGATGATTCATCTACTCTCTGTGTAGAACTGGACTCACCAGAGGAACTGGAGAAGAAGAGAATCTGCCGTATCATTACCAGGGATTTCCCACAATACTTTGCGGTGGTGTCGCGGATCAAACAAGACTGTCATTTGATTGGCCCAGAGGGTGGGGTGTTAAGCAGTACTCTGGTACCCCAGGTCCAGGCTGTGTTTCCAGAGGGAGCCCTCACCAAGAAGATCAGAGTTGGACTACAGGTAAATTGCTCAACCAATCCGTGGTCACACAGGCTTTGTCTTGTGTTTCAATGGTGTTGAAATATTGTCTTGTGTCATAGGCCCAGCCAATTGGTATAGAGTTAGTGAGAAAGATCCTCGGCAACAAGGCCACGTTCAGCCCTATTGTCACATTGGAACCCCGGAGGAGGAAGTTCCACAAACCGATCACCATGACTATCCCTGTTCCCAAAAGCTCCAACAATGATGGGACCACCACCATCTTTAGTGGGGAAACGCCCACCTTGCGTTTGCTGTGCAGTATTACCGGTAAGTCTTGTCCAGATTGAAAGATGTTTTAGTAGAAGCGTATATATAATGATATGTATGGTTCTGTGTCCAAGGTGGAACCACACCTGCCCAGTGGGAGGACATCACTGGCTCCACTCCGCTCACATTTGTAAACCAATGTGTGTCCTTTACCACAAATGTTTCTGCCAGGTAATTCCCCCCCACTCCCACCCTATGCATTGCATTCTCATGAAACCACTTGTATAATTACTGTAATCCATTCATCAGGTAACCGCCCCCCCCCCACCCTAATGAAACCACCTGTATAACCAGGCCATCCCTCCAGTCTACTGTGATGATCCCTACCTACTGCCTAATGTACACATTGGCAATAAGTCAATTACTCATGTAATCTTATCAATTTATACCACAGCATTGTCAATAATGTTCCAAGGGTGTGCATTATGTTTCAATAACAGAACACCTCTGCCTTTAAAGGGCCCCTATTTTACTACCCGGTGAGATCAAAATACCCTCTAGTGACAACAGTGGGAGTGTCCACCCAGATGTATGATGGATAGATAAGCCTACCAGTTGGTACAGTCCACTTGGTAGGCAGGTAATGGCTTGTAATGGCTAATCCACATCCCACCTGGTAGTAAAATAGGGGCCCTTTAACAGATCGGCCAGATGTTGCTTGACATTGCAAAAACAACAACACAGAAGAATATTTTACTTTCAGCTGATTAAGTCGATAAAAAACCAATAACGTTACATATGAAAGTAACTAATATCTAATCATTGTTGGTAACTGTGGTATAAGCAGAATAAACCAATCTGGGGTGTCCCGTTATTCAGCAGTGGTAAAGTAACCCCGTCGTGGTTTATTCCTCATGTAAATCTATCTCGTGTCCAGTTACATACTCTCTCTCTCCGTCCCCATAGGTTCTGGCTGATAGACTGCCGGCAGGTGCAGGAGTCTGTGAACTTCTCCTCTCAGCTGTACAGGGAGATCATCTGTGTTCCTTACATGGCCAAATTTGTCATCTTTGCGAAGACACTGGATCCCATCGAGGCGCGGCTCCGCTGCTTCTGCATGACCGATGACAAGATGGACAAGACCCTGGAGCAGCAGGAGAACTTCACCGAAGTGGCCCGCAGCCGAGACGTGGAGGTAGCGAAGGGTGTTGGGTGGGGAATACTGCCAGAAGGAACTAACAATTGTTTTCAATTGTTAACAATGGCAGGTTGCATGGATCATTCAAATGTTTGTTTATATGTAGGTGCTGGAGGGAAAGCCTATCTTTGCTGACTGTTTTGGAAACCTGATTCCTCTTACGAAGAGTGGACAGCACCATGTCTTCAGTTTCTTTGCCTTCAAGGAAAACCGACTTGCCTTGTTTATCAAAGTATGTGTATTTTAATACTCAGTGTACATTTTTGATCTATACTTTTCATGGTCTCTATAAATGACAGGCCATTCGTGTTGTTATTGGATTCAATAATTGTATAATTGATCGGCAGATTCGGGATACAGCCCAGGAGCCCTGTGGCCGTTTGTCCTTCACAAAGGAACCACGCACGTATCGCACGCTTAACCACAACGCAATCTGCAACCTCAACATCACACTCCCAACATATTGCAAGGTTAGCACCGTCATCCATACATCAGTGAACTTTTGGTCACTTTTTTTTTTATAAAGTGTATTGTTAATGTTAATACAGGGTAATGTATACAATATGTATTATAATTAATCATAATCACAGTGATGGTGACCAGTTCTCTGTGTTCCTCTCCTCAGGAGTCGGATTCTGATCAAGATGCAGATGATGAGGTAAATTGTTTGATGTGTGGTGAATACAGTGTAAGTGAACACCCTGTTTCAGCTCAAATTCGAACACTATAAGATTTTTAAAATTGGGGACGTGTTATCCCCATGGTTACAACCCACGGCAACTTTGTGATACTTTATTTTTTAAGCTAGTACTGTCATTGTGTATGAGCGTTATAATGAGCGATGTTATGTATTAAATGCGCCACACACAGTGCCGTGTGTTAGTGTCCGAGAAGCTTAACCCTCTCTCGGATGCGGCCATCAACCGCTGCCCAGACAGAGCTCCACACATTCACACATACCGTGGCATTTGCATATCCTCTCGCATCGGTGTCCCTTCATCATGACATCGAAACGCGTTGGTAAAGGCACTTTGACGTCACGATAAGAACTCAACTTGAGTTCGGAGCAGAGTAGAACATTCACAAACTGGTTGGCGGAGACTGGTAAAAACATAGGATTTTACACCTGTTTTCTCTAAATCATGGTCTTATTTTAGTAACAGTGACAAAATGGCATAGATTACTATGTTGAAGATCATATAAGACATTTAAGATGATTTTTTTATATGAATTGGAGCTAACCAAAATGTATATCCTTTTATTGCAGAGTGAGAAGAGTGACAAGAAATGTAAGTTAAAATGACACTTTAATCACACGGTAATGTTCAACAAACAAGTTAATATGAGGTTGTGAGGTTACAATATACCACACTTGAATAATACATGTTTACCTCAAGAGTATGTAGACTGCAGATTAGCAATAGTTGCATATATATATATATATACAGTATATGAAATGTTGGTAAAGTATGTGCCAAAGAGTGCAATTGCTTAACAAAGTGTAATGACTGTAATGAGTCTAATTAATTGATTAATTCTGCTATTTAATAATGCTACTAACAAAATGTGGTATCTATTAAACTCTGACCTATGCTATGCTATGGCTGTATTGGATTCCCTCTGCTCCAAACCCTATTTATGTTTCCTTCTCCTTTCCTCTTCCAGCATCACAAATAATGGCCATAGAGTGATGTTACCATAATTTACTGAAAATATTGAATAGTGCAAATTTAAAAAGAGCAACTAATACAAATTAAAAACAACAGTCTTTCTAAACTGACATGTGAAAATAAGTATTCCCTTTGGCCATTAATTGTTCTTGCAAATCTTTTAGTCACTTCACAGCAACATGATAACAAATGTACATTTCTAACCAAAACCTGATTGTTGAGTAACAATGTTTCACATTGTTTGTAAAAATGTTTGGAATAGTTTCATGGTTCATCCATCATCTATGATGTTGATCAGTAACACTACCATTCCATATATTATCCTTATACATTATTATTTTTGTTAGTATTAGCATCTAAGACAAACGTTAGCATGTTTGACTTAAATGGGAAATGTGTATTTTCTTTTTATAAGTTAACGAGTATACTTGTTTATTTTTTAAGACAAAGTTTTCCATAACTTTTCTTTGAATTAACTGATAATGTTATTGGTTCGCAAAGAAACTATGTATATATTTAATCTGGCATAATATTTACAACCAGTACAATTACATATCATCTCACAAATGCGAGCCAAAGGTCTAGACTCTACGGCATTTGGCTTGTTGCTGTTCTTGAAGACCTGTATCTCGTCTCTGAGAACTTGATGTATTCTTTTGAGAAGAGGCAACAGAAAGCAGAGAAAACTCTAGAAGTAGAAAATGAATTGACCACAATTTGATCAACTCACAGATCACAGATATGCTTTCCATTTTAAAAGATCTTGAACAACCCTGATTTTGATATGTTGAATATAAAGCGAGATATCTGTCATTTATTTGTTTGTTTTTTTATTTAAGAAGACATTATTCTTCATGTCAACACCAATCTTCAGATGTTTCCTGTCTGTCATCCTTTCTTCCTGTCTATTAGTTTCACGTCAAGGTTTATATGTTTTACTCTGGTTCTCCGGATCCTAACTTGTGTTTTTAAACACATGCAGTCAAACATAGGAGATAGATACTCAAAGTTTTCCTTGACCATATCCTACCTGTTATGTTACTCCTCTGCTTTGCTTATGCCGTCCTCTCCCTAAACCAAACTCATCTGGAACACTTTGTCAAATATTGTTCTTCTCAAGTCACCTTTCAGTCTTCATCTAATGAACTGAAGATACTTTTTATGCCACTGCTTTGACCACAATTTTCTGATGTCTCTCTTTCCCTACTTAATTTCTCCCCTGTGTTCTTACCCTCCTTGGTTATACATGTTTTGATGAAAGATGATGAAACAGAATCAACTGAGACATTCTCCTTTCAAACAAACCACCCTCTTGACCCAGCTACACTCGCAAGCCCGGATCTTCTTTCAGATGTGTCTGAGATAAAACATGATCTCATTAAGATGTCTGCTATATTGGCAACAGAACGAATGGAACATCAGACCTCAACCAATAGAGACAGAATAGGGTCAAACAGTGTTGAGAAGATAGTTGTGGGAGAACATTTCAAGAAGAAAGAGGACAGGATCGAGGTTGTTCAACATTCTGTAAAGAGTGTGGAGTGGGTGGTATTCTCAGACTCAAAGGTGGGTGCAGCCAAAACTGAGACTAACCCTATGGCATTTATCGAGAGGAAAACCTCTTCTAAAGGTGTTACAGAGGTCAGGGACATGTCAGGCACTACTTCATACCTGAGCAAGGATATGGACCAGGGCCTTGAACAGCTGCCCATTGTCATAACGTCCTCTAAAGAAGACCTCATTCAGGACAGGGTTGAACAAATGGTTCTGAAGTCTGATGGCAAAAGGCGCCCACCAGACATCAAAAAACCTATCCGAAGGAAACTTAAAGAAAGAGAGCAATCGGGATGCAGCAGTTCTGAGGGTGAGCTGGAGAGAATGAGCTCTGAGGAGTCTCTGGATGGGGATGTAATATTGTCAGAGACTGGCCTGGCACGAACCATATCCATGGAGCCTCCGACATCTCCTTTCATAGTTGAAACACCAATAGGATCCATAAAAGAAAGGGTCAAAGCATTACAGAAAATGGTGGAAGAAGAAAAAGAAAAGAAAAGTACAGAACCATCAGTCTCACAAGGAAAACCAATGATTTCCAGAAAGAGGATAGAGTCAGACATGCCTGAGCTTCCTAAAGTCCCCAAGTCGCCTAAATCCCCCAGGTCTCAGACAGAAAGATTAGAGGAGACTATGTCTGTTAGAGAATTGATGAAAGCATTCCAGACTGGACAGGATCCTTCCAAAAACAAAACCGGGCTTTTTGAACACAAAGCCATAGATGTTACCTCTAGTTCAACTTCAAATGTTTCAAGAAATGACTCTGAGGAATCACAAGATATATCAAGCCATTCCCATGTAGAGGCAGACATAAAAGCAGACACACGTCAAGCTCAACCCAACAATGGATGGGTTAGTCTAAACAGTGACAGTGTGCCATGTGAAGACATGCAGATAAGCCCTGATCGCAGGCCTTCTGAAGATTTCAGTGCAGACATAAAGGCTGAGCTGGAGGAAAGTCCAGAGTATCAATTGTTCAAGCAGACAACAGTGATGGATGGTAACTATCAGCTTGATACACCTGAAGGTGAAGTTGAATCGGATGCACACCGATTAACAAACGGCACTAAAATGGAAAGGTTAACAGTCACCACTGACGAACAACAGTCTACAATAAAAGAAACAATACAACATATAGACAATGCAAGGTTGGAAGAAACCTATCCTTGCACCAGGGAAGCAGAAGAAGCAGGGAGTTATCCCAAAGATACCACGTCAGCATCTATGATCTTGGTAGAAGAACCACAATTTAAAGAGACTCAGATTGAAAGAACCATATTTAATCAACCATCTACGCAAGTGAAAGATATGACTGGAATGTTAATACTTCTCAGCTCTGATTTGGACCAATTTCTAGCAGAAAGGCCAGTGATTGAGAGGCAGCCAGAAGAGGATGTTATCCAGGAGACATTTGAACAAGTTATTGTTGTCCGAAAGAATCATGGGGGAGAAATCATTGAATTTTCATGTGAGGATAAAGATACAACACAGGAAAAGACAGTAGTAGATGGTGTTGATTTTGAGGACAAGACTACTTCAGCAACAGTTGAAATAACACAAATGGTAGAGAGTGGTGAGGAGGGTCATGAAAAAAGACTTGATGATGATGTAGAGGTCAAAGTGTTGATGTCAGCTTCTGTGGAGGAAATAGCATTCCAGGAGGTACGCATTGAGAAAAACATCTCCCATCGCCAATCTCTGAAAGACAAGGATATGTCAGGCATGCTGTCATTGCTCAGTGATGACTTGGACCAACAGATAAATGACACACCAGTGATTGAGAGGCAGCCAGAAGAGGATGTTATCCAGGAGACATTTGAACAAGTTATTGTTGTCCGAAAGAATCATCGGGGAGAAATCATTGAATTTTCATGTGAGGATAAAGATACAACACAGGAAAAGACAGTAGTAGATGGTGTTGATTTTGAGAACAAGACTACTTCAGCAACAGTTGAAATAACACAAATGGTAGAGAGTGGTGAGGAGGGTCATGAAAAAACACTTG
>OOFB01012128.1:0-11401 GCA_900323305.1 Trachyrincus murrayi | reverse complement strand
TCCAGTGAGCTAAAACCTATTACAAAGTAAAAGATGATGATGGGTGTATGTGCTGTATAGGGCCAGCTCCCAGCTGACCCAGGAGCAGAATGTAAAATCACTGACCATAGAGAAACACTAACACTGTTCATCACGTGATTCCCCACTTATTTTCACACCTAGTTAGCCGTATGGACACGTAGAGAACATGAGAGCTAACTGTCTCAGGGTTACAGAGGCTGGAGACACGGGAAACAAAGCTGCCATGTGCTCTGCCCCGTAGTCGCTGAGCAAAAAGCAATCGTTCCCGCAAGTGGGATTGTTCTAGCAAGGGAACTTGGGAAGGGGTAGACACCCTTACTAGCCCAGACCCCCATTCTCTCTTCATCCTTCGGCTGATTCCATATCACAGAGTAGAAACAGAGGAATTAAAGTAGACAAGTCACATTTGTTGATATATTTAATAATAATGGCAGAGTTCACAGATGAGTGGACAAGTACTAATGTTCAAACAAAATCCCCTGTCCAAAGACATTAATCCAGCATATCACGGATAATCTGGGTGGAGGATAGTCCCATTCTGTCCAGTCTCTCTCGGCCTGTCGGTTTTACAGACCCACATCTGGCACAGATTTGGAAATGTGACAACATTCACAAATGTTGTGTAAAGGTCTTGAGTCTTTACACAGAGGAAATGTGTAAAGACTCACTGTTTGTGTCCAAGAGGTTCAAATACCAAATAACACACAGTAGAAATAATCCAAAAACGGTAGAAACAAAACCTACACATTTCTTCACACACAAACCCACCACGTCCCAATCATTCTCTCAATAATTCACTGGAGTTTCTAATGCATTGCTCAAGAGAACATCTGAGGGATGAGGGCAGTGCAGCACAACATGGAGGACTCCTCCAAGGTGTTGCTGCCCTAGGACGCTGCATTCCACCTGCCCTCTTACCCACCATACACACTCGAAGCCTCCAGCAATCTAGAGACATATACAGTAGTACATATATCAGATTACCTTAAGGCCCTAGGCAGGGACCTCAGCGAGGTGACCTGTGTATGAATATAGCTCACTATATTAGCTGTGGCGTGTGTCCATGCTACGCTAGGCTGGCATGTAGCGCCCGTGTAATGAGTCACATGCAACACGCAGTAATAGTAATAGAGGTTTCACTGTGTACAGTACTACTGCAGGAGGTCTGGTTCATGTGTTGTATCTGCAACTGGAATATGAATGGTACGTTTAAGTTAACGATGCTTCAAAGCAGCATGTGTGGCTAAACCCGAGTTGTTTTCATTTCCATAATAGCTATGCAGAATTATGAACCAGTTACTTATTCACATTCATGTTCAGCGTGATCCAGAACACACATAACTCATTGGCTCTACTGCTGTTTCGAAGATGTAGGAATTATATAACTATATATATTTATAAACATATTCATCATAGGCGTTTCCATATACAAACATAGTTTTGACTCCAACATACATATTCTCATTCTAATTTCCGCCTGCTATTATTCAAGCCTGTTTCGTCTGGGCTTGTGTTGAGTCTTAACAGCTGTGCCCTGCTCTACATGCATGCATCAACACCATTCTTATTATACAGCCATGATCCACACACACACACACACACACACACACACACACACACACACACACACACACACACACACACACTCTCCAGGGAGCTGACCATCCACCCACTCCCGCTATGCTCCGTCTCTGCTGGAGAGATCTGCTACACACCCAGCGTGGGGTTAAACATGAGCTCAAGGGCACCTTGACTGGAGTTAATACAGTACAAATACTGCTGCTAGCGCAGGCTAATCCGTTGGGTTCTTTCATTTTCTTTTGTTTTTGTTTGTTTCTTTTGTTTTGTTGTTCGTTTTCCTGTGTCTGGTTTACAAGCTAAGAGTGACGCCCGAAGCGCATGTGTGTGTGTGTGTGTGTGTGTGTGTGTGTGTGTGTGTGTGTATTCACTTTGATCACAATTTAAATATGAGAATTGTCCTGAGAACCACACGCCTAGACAGGAAGAATAAACATACGCAAGTACAGAGAGAGAGAGAGAGAGAGAGAGAGAGGGAGAGGGAGAGGGAGAGGGAGAGAGAGCGAGAGAGAGAGGGAGAGAGAGAGAGAGAATAATGGGGTCACAAACACAAACCCATTGCGTGTGTATGTGGATACACACGCATACAAACATATCAGTTATGAACTGCACACGAAATCACATTAAATATCAAACGAAGCAACAACACAACACACGGTGATCTAATAGAGAATATAATAATATAATAATACGAAAACATTATTGTGTGTGTGTGTGTGTGTGTGTGTGTGTGTCTACTGAGAGTTGACAGAGAGAGAGACCCCAGAGACAACACGTATAAATAGCAACACAAAAAGATATCCAGAGAATGAAAGGAGACGAGGCGTGAAGGAAGAGGATCTCAAGCAGGGAACAACGCTCTCTGCGCTAAGTGGACGACGCGCACAACTGAAACCACCAAGAAGACACCATTCATATCTATGGAGGTAGCCTAGCCTAGCGTAGCCTAGCCTAGCGTAGCCTCTAGTGTCTTTGAAGGCGGGCGGAGACCGACGTAAACCGATGAAAACACAGGGAAAAACATGCAAGACAGAACCCAAGATGGGATTCTGGTGGTGTAAAAACACCTCCAGAACTACCTCAACACTTTAACATCTGACTCCAGGTCAGGTCTGACGGGCAGCGACGGAGGAAGGCAGGCTAAGCTTACAGATGATCTTGGGGGAGCGTCTGCATCAAAGCGTTCAGAGAACAGTGTAGCGCTAATGCTAAGCTAAGCCCACCACAAGCCAAGCTGCCTGCTCATCAAAGCTGTAACACCCCTCGCATTGTAATCAATAGACTGGCGGATTTGATCAGTCAAAAATGGCAAGACACACGTTTCAGCAAAGGCCCCAAAACATACTACTGTTCATATTTAGTATGGCACATTTCATTTCTTACAGTACTAAATAAGAAAAGCAGACCACCATTACTTGAGGTTATTAAACGTATCGCCCCCTTGACATTCCATTATGATGTGTTTTTTTTCTGTGTTCTTGGTATTTCAAATTGGTGTTTTGACATTTTAATGGGCCCTGCAGTGCTAGTTAATAACCATGGGGCCCCTTATAGATGATTTTTTCTAAAGTTCATGTTAAGCAAATTTAACGAAACAGATCTACACAAGCGGCAGAGTTTTCTCATTAATATCAACACACGCACGCGCACACACACACACACACACACACACACACACACACACACACACACACACACCCACCCACCCACGCCTAGCATGCCTTGTGGGTAGGTAGCAGATGTACACCGTGTGGGTTACGAGGCCTGGTCTCTAACTTTCTCTTACTGATCTCATTTCCCCCCATAATTACCAACTCACGGACACACATGCACTCTCTCACTTAATTACTCATGGAAACCTATGCTCGCTCTCTCACTCAATCTCTCCCCCACACACACACACACACACACACACACACACACACACACACACACACACACACACTCGGACAGAGGCTAACAGTGCTGAGTCACACCCTTACTCACAAACTCAATAATTCACAAGAAAGATTGGTTTCTTCTGTGTAATTCGAGCCACATTAAGTTAAATAGGCCGATCGAAGTCATACCACTTACACAAAATCGGAGGGGGAAAAAAAGCAGAAAAGCCAGATTGAATAATGTATCTGTTGACACACTCCCCTGCTCACCCTGCTCTTCTTCTATTCTGCCCTTCTGCTCTTCTGCTCTTCTTCTATTCTGCTATTCTGCTCTTCTGCTATTCTGCCCTTCTGCTATTCGTGACACTGCCTGCGTCTGCCTGTCTGTTTGTTTACGTGAAATTAGACAAAACTTTAACAGACTCTGGGCTGAATCAGATGCAACTTCACGCCTTCCCACTCACAATGAGAGGAAGATATAAAGAGAACGAGAAAGGAATACAGGAAAGTGCCAGGAGGACACAAAGGGACACACGGGGACACACGGGGACACTTCCCACTGCGTCGTCTCTTACCTGTGACCGTGACAAGCATGGGAGCGACCAGCGGCCTGTTGTTGTCCAGTTTCCGGCTCAGGCGGATGTCCCCGCTGGTGTGGTTGAGCAGCAGGAGGTTGAGATCGTTCCCCCGGTCGATGGTGTAGTACAGCCGGTCCGACGCGTCCGGGTCGTGGGCCGGAACCCTTCCGATGACTCCGCTGGGGAAGCTGTTGGAGCGGTTGGACACAAAGTTGTTGAAGATGACCTGGAAGTCCTTCATGGTGGGCCGGTTGTCGTTCTGGTCCACCAGGCGGATGCGCACGGTGGCCCGGCTGACCAGCGGCGCCGAGGTAGCCTGAACCACGATGACGTACTCGTTGCGGGTCTCGTAGTCCAGGTCGATGAGCGAGGTGAGCTCGCCAGAGAAGATGTCCATCTGGAAGATTTCCGGAATGTTTCCCTCCACGATCTGGTACATGATCTGCGCGTTGGCGCCCTCGTCCGGATCCGTGGCCGTGATCTGGGCCACGATGGAACCGACGGCGCTGTTCTCCTTCACCAGAACCTCGAAGTCGTCGGCGGGGAACACGGGGGCGTTGTCGTTGACGTCCAGCACCGTCACCTGGATGTGGACGGGCGTGCGCTGGGGCGGCACGCCACGGTCCACGGCGTAGGCGGTGAGCTCGTAGAACGGCACACTCTCGCGGTCGAGGCGGCGCACGGCCCTGACGACGCCCGAGGTGGGCTCGATGGTGAAGTCGCCGTCGCCGTCCTCGCCGCTGTGGAAGGTGTACTGGACACGGCCATTGGCGTGCGCGTCCCGGTCCGTGGCGGAGATCTGGAGGACGCTGGTGAAGGACGGCGCGTCCTCGGTCACCGAGCCCTGGTACCTCGGGCTCAGGAACTGCGGGGCGTTGTCGTTCACGTCGTTGACGTTCACCTCCACATAGGTGGTGTCTGACTTCTGCGGGATGCCGTTGTCTTTGGCGGTGATGGCCAAGGTGTACGTCATCTGGTCCTCGTAGTCCAGCTCCGCCTGCAGAGTTATGGCGCCCGTGCCGGGGTCGATGCGGAACTGTGGGATGTTGTCCTCCAGGAAGTAGGTGATGCGAGCGTTCTCGCCGACGTCGTCATCCGTGGCACTGATGACCACCACGGTGCTCCCAGGGGGGCGGTCCTCGTTGACGCTGATGGAGTAGTGGGCACTCTGGAACACGGGCCGGTGGGTGTTGGCGTCGGTGATGTTCACGTGCACCTGGCAGGTGTCATGGAGCGTGCGGTCGGAGGCGGTGACGGTCAGCACGTAGCGCCGCTCCTGTTTGTAGTCCAGCGGCAGCGCCAAGGACAGAAGCCCCGCCCCGCCGGCCGTGCTGATGGCGAAGCGGTTCCTGGTGTTGCCCCCGGTGATCTGATAGGTGACGGCGCTGTTGACGTCTCGGTCCACCGCCGTGACGCTCACCACGCTGGTGCCGACCACGGCGTCCTCGTTCAGCCGGGAGAAGTACTCCTTCTGGACGAACTCGGGCCGGTTGTCGTTGACGTCCATCACCGTGATGGTGACGCTCGCCGTGGCGGAAAGAGGCGGCATCCCATAGTCTCTGGCCTCCACGCCGAAGAAGTAGTGTTCCACCGACTCCCGGTCAAGGGTGGAGCGAACCGTGACCCACCCCGTGGCGGAGTTGATGATGAACGGTGTGTCTGAGCTGGTTCCGGTCAGCCGGTACTCTAACCGCGCGTTATCCCCAGAGTCGGTATCAATAGCCTGTATGTGGAGGATGGAGCTCCCGATGGGGGCACTCTCGAGCACGGACGCCTGGAACGGCGTGGAGACGAAGATGGGCGGGTTGTCATTGACGTCGGTCACCTGGACGCTGACGATGCCGGTGTTGTTTGAGAGAGGCGGGCGGCCGTTGTCCTGGGCGCGTACACGTAACGTGTACTCCCGCTCGGCTTCATAGTCCAGCGGCGCCACCACCTGGATCTCGCCGGTCACGCTGTCGATGTTGAACTGTCCCCGGCTGTTGCCGCTGATGATGTTGTAGTGGACGGCCGCGTTGCCGTCCTTGTCGTGGTCGGTGGCGCTGACCCGCAGGATCTCCGAGTGCGGCCGCACGTCCTCCCTCACCGCCACCACGTAGCGCTTCTCGCTGAACTGTGGTACATTGTCGTTTTCGTCCAGCACGGCGATGAAGACCTTGACGGTGGCCGAGCGCGGCCCGGGCTCCTTACCCTGGTCGCTGGCCTCCACCCAGAGGGTGTAGTGCTCATTGGTCTCCCGGTCCACGGCGCCGCGCGTGGTGATGAGCCCAGAGCGCGGGTCCACCTCAAACGCCGCCCGCGCCGCCCCGACCGTGTCCCCGATGAACCGGTAGCGGATGTTGGCGTTGGACGGGGAGTCCAGGTCTGTGGCCCGGAGCTGTAGGATGGGGTAGCCCTCCTCCACGTTCTCCCGGATGGTCTCCCTGTACTCCGTCTGCTCGAATATGGGGGAGTGGTCGTTGCGGTCGGACACGGTGACGGCCACCATGGTGGTGCCGGAGAGGCGCGGCGACCCGAAGTCCGTGGCCGTGACCCGGAAGTAATGCAGGTCCATGTGCTCTCGGTCCAGCACCTGGGTGCTGCTGATGAGGCCCGACTCAGGGCTGATGTGGAAGTAGTCGGAGGAGCGGCTGTTCATCAGCGGGGCCATGGAGTAGATCACCCTGCCCCCGTCCCCCGGGTCAGAGTCCGTGGCGGACATGGCTATGACGGAGGTGCCGGGGGGCTGGTTCTCGGCGATATGGACCTGGTAGTTGTACAGGGGGAAATGGGGTTTCCTGTTGGCAGCCCGACGGGCTCGCGGCAAGCTATCCTCCTTACTTAGCTCCTCCGGGGTCCTGTCGCCCGCCTCTATAATCAGCCAGTCGAGCCTCCTCTCTCCCCTTGCACTGTGCCCCTCCCCGTCCTCCATCCCCCCCTCCTCCTCCTCCCTTTCATCCCCCCTTACTGCACCCTCCTCTCTGTGTTCCTCTGCCAGCCTCCTGCGCTCCTGTCCTCCGCTCTCCGGCCGCATGGCCAGAGTGGCTCCTCCGCCGGCCCTCTCCTGACCTCTCCCCGTGTCTGCCTCTCCTCCCTTCTCTGCCTCTCCTTCATTTTCCCATTTGTCTCCCTGTTCCCCAACGTTCCCATTTTCCTGGCTCGTCTTTGTTAGGATCTGTAGGATCTTTGCGCTCTCCCGGTCTCCCACCTCCCCGACCGCCGCCGTCTCTCCCCGCTGAGCCGAGCCGGTCTCCCCCTTCCCCACCTGTAATTTCCCTCTAGCCGCCCGCTCCGCTTCCGCCTCCCTCTCCCCGCGCCTCTCCCCTTCTCCCTCGTCCTCGGACCCCATCTGCCAGCTCTCAGAATGACTGACACCTTTGGGCTCTAACGGCACTTGTTCACCGGTTGTCAATTGCGTGCGCACGCACCCCCGGTCGGTGGCTAAGCTGTCGGCGCACGAGATGTGAGCCGGCCGTCTGGGGGGGCGCGCCCCCCGCTGCGTCTGCGTGATCTGAGACCACGGCGACGCGCTCTGATCTTCAGGTGACACCTGTCCGACTGTCGAATCGTGACGGTCTCCCGCCGTTTGAGGAGACAGCAACTCCGCGCTCGCAGATTCTCCATGGTTGTTGTTATTGGTGTTTTTGTTAACGCTTTCGACGACATTGTTGTTATTATTATTGTTGTTATTATTGTTATTAACGTTGTATTTACTCCACGGATAAACCGTCAACTGCTGCTTGAACTGACGTGCAGGTGAATCCACGTCGTCGTTCGAAGCAGCACGAGAAGAGTTTAAAGACACTTCCGGTGCTGAGATTAACTCGTCTTCCGGGGGCGCGCGTGACTCACCGTCGCGTGTCATCAGGTTGGCTTCCGGGAAGTGTGTGTGACGAGTCTGCGCAAGAAGGGGCGTGGACGTGTCAGCGGAGTGGTCCTCGGGTGACACGTGACCCTGGGAGTTACCGGGAAAAGATCCTGAGTCACTGAAATACTGAAGGGCTGCGGGGTTCTTTCCCTTTGGCTGAGCGACGGGATTCGGTATTAGTAGACTTGCTGGGGGTTCTTCCGGTCGGGGTTTGCTGGGTTCAGCCATACAAGTGACGGAAGAGCCTCTTCCGCTCGGCTGAGGAAGTGGGCCAGGCGTAATTGAGATTTGTCCGGGTTTAAATTGGATGTCGAAATCACGCGCTGCTACGTCTCCCGGGGGGGGCGTAAACTCGGCTGAACACCCACCCCCCATTCCTCCTAAATAACTCCCCCACCCACCCCCCATTCCTCCTAAATAACTCTCCCACACAAGGCTCGCCTCTCCCCGGGTCGGGCTGCTCTGTGTCTCATTATCAGCCCCGTGTTGAAACGTCAGAGACAGAAAAGCCGAACCCTGATGAGGATAATGAGTTAAATGATCATGTTGGCCTCGCCTCACCCCGACTGCTCCTCCTCTCCGGTCGCTCCCCCCCTCTCCCCCCTCCTCCTCCCCGACCCCCCCGACCGTCATTCTGGCACGATTACGCACAGACCTGGCGCGCGCCACGGTACCGGGGATAATCCCCGGTGATGACGACACAGAACATCTGGATCCTCCCGTCGACACGTTTGAAGTTTGGCAGCAGGCGCGAACGTTTTCTCTCGTCTCCCGTCCCTCCTCCGCGGTCCTCATAGGGCCGGCGTGACCCCCGTCCCCACCCCCCACGTGGCTGTCCCGTTGAGAACCGTGACCCGCCTGGTTATCCGCGTCGCGTCTCTGGGATGAACGGCCGTTTGAAATGCAATAACCGCCCCGAGTGTTGCCAGAATCTAACGCCTGTGCGCCATCGGAGGAGTTTAGATGAATGTTGAGGGAACAACGAGAACCAGAAGCCTGGACGTGATGAGCACCGTGTCCACAGTACGTCCAGTGACCGGGCTTAGGGCCAGGTGGAAGGTACGAGGCGGATAATAAGCCTTGTGTGGTGAACCTTGACCCGTGAACACGATGGAGGTTTGGGGCTAAAGGTTCGGGAAAATCTCTCACTTCCGGCACCTTTTCCCCTTCCCTCTGTCCACTTCCGGGTCCCCCGTGAGAGTCGTGGACAAAGACTCTCGTGGCGAGGTGTGGTCCGACGCCCGCCCGCGCCAGAGTCCTTTCCACCGGCCGTCTCTTTCCGTTCTGACCGGGCGGTGAGAAACGAACAGGTAACCCGGGAGGCGAAACAACGCCCTGTCTCACCCACCCCCCTCGCTCCTTCCCGTCTCTTCCTCCTCCGCCGCCGGTAGAGCTCAGCCCGCTGCTCTCACCTGGGCGGGGAGGGGTAGGAGGTGATGGAGAGCCGTCTCCCTTCCCCCGACACGCTCCTCTGGCGCTCCGTGCCGGTCCCTCCCTCGTTCCCTCCCGGCGAAATCCTTCCTGCGTCCCGTAGAGGCAGGAGCAGTCCCCGGTAAACAGTCCCGCCAGCGACCCGGTGCATTTTCCACGCTGTATCCGCTGTGTAATCCACCTGCCTGGGCGTACATCCCAACCGCTCCTGGTCAACTCCCGGTGCTGCTGGCTCTGTTTACCGGCGTATCGGTAGCAGCGGCCCGGGGTCCACCGGCTGGAAGCCCCCCCTGACGGTCCCGTCCTCTGGGTAACGGTGAACAAAGGGCCGAGGAGGAGCAGGTGGAGAAGCAGAGGCGAGAGCAGCAGGAACGGGGTGAAGCCCGGTAGCGGTGCAGCCATTTAGTCAGTTCCTTTCTCTCTCTCACTCCCCCCTCTCCTTTCTCCTTCGGTCACCCCTTCCTCGTCTCTCCTCTTCCTTCCTCGTAGATGCCTCTTGCTTTCCTCTATCTTTCCGTCCTTCCTTCCTTCTTTCGCCGGCTAGGTAGCCAGATCCAGGACCGGCGGCGGCACCGCCCGACACCTTCCCCCGAGCTCCCCCGCGTCTCCCCGGGCCTGGGGAGTTGGCATCTACCCGCTGTGGTCTCCGGACCTGGAAGTGTCGGCGTTAGGAGCGGCGCGGCAGCATTTTCTTCTTCTACGGATCATCACATCCAACATGGCTCAAACATGCACTCACACACCGACTGGCTGGGCTCACACACACACACACACACACACACACACACACACACGCGCACGCACACACACATGCACAAACCCTTTCCGTGTCTCGCCCTCTCTCTCTCTCTCTCTCTCTCTCTCTCTCTCTCTCTCTCTCTCTCTCCCCCCCCCTCTCTCTCTCTCTCTCTCTCTCTCTCTCTCTCCCCCCCCCCTTCTCTCTCTCTCTCTCCCCCCCCCCCCTCGCTCTCTCTCTCTCTCCCCCCCCTCGCTCTCTCTCTCAAAGAGAATGGTTTGCTCCGGTGCGCAGGGATGTTACATATAACCCGCGGCGGCCATACCCACAGCTGGAATAAGAGGACACACACACACACACACACACACACACACACACACACACACACACACACACACACACACTCACTCACTCACTCACTCACACACACATATATATATATACACACACACACACTCTAACAGAGTTCAACCTCACAAGTATACACACACATGCATGTATGCATGCGCACACACACACCAGGGATGGTAAATGTAAACGTGTGTGTGTGTGTGTGTGTGTGTGTTTCAGGTCATCATCATGTTGATATCCGTGTGGGAGGAGCCTCCATGATGGCCAGGCTACTGAGGAAGATGATCTCAGCCTTCAACAGCTCCTCCCACCTGCACACACACTCCTCCAACCAGGGTGGGTCAGGGGTTAAAGGTCATCTGTTACCGCGGTCATCAGAATTAACATGGCTGTGTGTTTACTACTCGTGACTAGAGTGTTGCTTATATATGATCAGTATCCATGATGTGGTGACAGTAGCATGTTATTGTTGTCATTGTAACAATATTGGTGGGTAACTTCTAGGTTAAACTTCTGTTATTTCCTTTTTTTATTTTGTTTGTTCCTCAATTCTTTCTTTACTTCTTTCCTCCCTCCTTTCTATTTCCCTTCCTTCCCTATTTCCTTCTGAGTTCTTTTCCTCCTTTGTTGTCTTTCTTTCCTCCCTCCCTCCCCCCTCTCTCTTCCCTCCTCTCTTTCAGACTGTATGCCCCAGTCCACGTCGCTGCCGGCAGTAGACTATGTGTGCAGTATCGCTCCTGTCCTCTTGATGGCGGTAATGTGCTGCCTGCAAGTCTACAGCAACCGCCTGCGGAGAGCCATTGCTGCTTTCTACTACCCTAAGGTAGCCACACACACACACACACACACACACACACACACACACACACACACACACACACACACACAAATGTACGCACCCACACACACACACAAGACTACAGACTACAGTCCACACTGAGCACACAATTGAGTAATAGATTGAATTATTTATTATGTA
>OOFB01012119.1:12742-26946 GCA_900323305.1 Trachyrincus murrayi | reverse complement strand
AGGTATGCACCTGTGTGTAGGAGGGAGAATCAAATTGCTATTTCAATTTCTTGGTATTCTGCTTTCTCCCTTTCCAAATCTCTCTCTCTCTCTCTCTCTCTCTCTGCCTCTGTTTCTCTCTCTCTCTCTCTGCCTCTCTCTCTCTCTCTCTCTTTCTCCCTCTGTTTTCTCGCTTTCTCTGCCTCTGTTTTTTCTCTCTCTCTCTCGCTCTTACTCTCTCACACTCAGAATCTTCATCTGAGGTAAATATCATCAAAGCCTCAGAAATGCCGGCTCGGCTGACACCCCCCCACCGCCCCATCTCCGGCGATGAGGGGGGAAGGATCGATGAAGAAACGCCCGCTTCTCTCTGAACTGGCGCATCACCACCTGGCAGCCACGGGAGCAGACCCCCCCCCCAGCCAGATGGGTGAGAGAGGTGAGATTAGTGTGGGAGCAGACCCCCGGCCAGACGGGTGAGAGAGGTGAGATCAGTGGGCACAGCAGGGGGGTGGGTGCCGTGTCAAACTCCACTTTGAGCAAAACTGTGGTGTGCTTCTATTCATGTTAGTGTGCATTTGTGTATGCCTGTGTATGCCTGTGTATGTGTGTGTGTGTGTGTGTGTGACATGTGCGTGGTGTGTGTGTTGCGTGTGTGTGTGTTGTTTGTGTGTGGGTCTACATTTTGCTTCACAGCGAATTGAAGGCAATTTAGGCCTCATCCCGGGTGGGGGACTAAATTATGGAGCTTGTAAAGTTATGGAGCCTGGCCCCTGGCTCTGTGTCGCTATGGGTTGGTTGTGCCCGGGCGCTTCTGCAGAACCAGTGGCTTCCTCCATGACGGGAAAAGAAGACTCTGAGAAGCCAACTGTCACAGCTACTGTACATTAACAGCTCTGTTAATGGTGGGGGTGTGTGTATGTGTGTGTGTGTGTGTGTGTGTGTGTGTGTGTGTGTGTAGTTACACCACCCCCAGCTTCTGCAGCGTGTCGTCATATTGCCCTTTAAGAATTACAACTTGGCATGCTAGCCACGCATGAATGAAGCGAACACGAGCTTTTGAAAAATTGATGCTACAAGATAGAGCTGCTGACTTTTCTTTTATTTCTATAATTGGCTTCTATGGAATACAATTTTCACCGAATAGGAGATCAAAGTTAATTAAAAGAACTCCACGAGGTTTAGATTGAGCTGGTGGAAAACCACACTGCACTATTGGAGTGCTAATGAAAAATGTCAACAAACAAAAAAAAAGACTTAGATAAGATAAAGATTTAAATAAAACAGATGTGTATATATACAGATGTACTGAAGCGTTTCCCGTGCCCGATGAAGCGACCAAGAGCAGCGACGCTTTTAAAAGTTTGTCTTTCTAGCAAAACAGCAAATTAAATGCCATTAACGTCTGTCGGCAGACTAAAAAACATTTCCCCTCTCGGTCGTTTCAGCAGTAAGAAAAAAATGACAGCAACGTTACATTTATGTTCCTGCGATAAATACTGATTGAACAATTTCATATGCATAATCATTAATTACTATTCCCTCTTTTACATTCGAGTTTAGAAAATGCACGCACTACGACGGTGATGATGTGAGCATATGGTCGTACGTGGTTGTCATGGTGATGTGCGATACAGACAAGCCCAGATGCTTCCCCGGGAACCTCCAGCTTGCCACATGTAAAATGACAATGCACGCGAAAGTAACCCTGCAGCTCTCACTACTGCACACTCCATCTATCTGGGACTGTGCACGTGTGTGTGTGTGTGTGTGTGTGTGTGTTTTGTACTCTTCTCTTATACTTCAACGCAAACAAGGTTAAAGCTGTTCTAGGGCCTGTCGATCACATCCCAGTGCTGCATCTGCACAATATGGCGACACGTACATATTTGCACTTCATTCGCTTAAGATGAAACTTTCCATTACTTTTGTTCTGCTCAGCAGCAGCAGAATCCGAGTCAGGAGACATTAGATTGTGCAGAAGCCAAAACAAGCGTGTTGTACAGCCTGGGTTCTGGTCCCGGCTAATCCCTTACAGAAGAGGAGACTTCAGCACACAAGCCCGTGGTCTGACGCAATACACAACAATGGAGGTTGCGGTAGGGAATCAGATTGTTCGGGGGCTGTGTGTTGATAGAGTGACTATCGGCTGTAACAGAGATAGAGGAAATAATTGGAATGGTGGCCTCTCCTGCATTCTCGCTCCTCTGTTAAGACAGAGCCGGGGGGGGAGAGAGAAACATGAAAATGTCTCTGCTGGCCATGGGGGTGGAGAGAGGGAGATATGTATATATATATATAGAGAGAGAGAGAGAGAGAGAGAGCAAGTGAGAGCTCTACAGACGGCAGGACGGATAAGTTGGACGGTGCGTGGGAGATCTGCTAGAGGTCATCCAGTCGAAGGTCACGTAGGGGCTAACGTACCGCTAACTCGCCGACGTCCACAGCTTCTGCTCTGACTCATTCCTACACCGCGTCCTAGCCGTCTTCCTGCATGCCTGCTGGTCCTACCAACTGCTACGGAGAGTTAGCCACTTGGCTTTGATGTAGAGGGCTGGGAGTGTGCATGGAGCTGAATGTAAATGACTGTAACGGACACGCCCTCTAAATTAGATTGCTGCCAATTTTTGCACGGCTTCCCTTAGTGCTTCTGCAAGGCACAGGGGGCGTCACAGATGGATATGTCGATGCAGAGGGGTGACGGAGCTGTAGACGTGGAGAAGGGGCGCATGAGCGATGTGCGCCTGACATCACGGACCTCACAGAGGTCCTATACACTCCACAAGCCGATATATATACAAGGCATCAATATACCCATACAGATAACAATGTATGTTATTAAAGGGTCTTTTGAGGTGAGACAGTAGCTCCTTTTACACTGCCTTTTCAATACGGGAATGTTGCACCTTTATTCTGCCTCGCCTTCTGGGAAAGAGGTACAAACACAGAATGAACATACAGGCAGAACATTGTTCTGCCTGGCTTACAGGCTTACAGGCAGAACATTGTTGTTCTGCCTGTAGGCCGGCAGCGGAGGTAGTAACACAGCCGGATCGTGTCTGTGTAAAAAGGGTAAGTCGGCGTGGCGGGACAGGGGTGTGACTTTGATGACGTGTTATGTGTGCAAATGTGTTCAATCTCTTCAATTTCTCCTGCGACATATTTCTGATCGCACAAACACACCGCACGAATCCGCCATCGGAACTAGAGATGAAGATATACCAACAACAACTCTAATGGAATGCGTGGTCCAAATCTCAACAAGCACTCGTTTTGGAGGCACTTGTTTTTTCTGCGATAGTTTCCACCAATGTGCACATATGGAAAGCGTATTTTATACAGTCTATGTATGTGACACCCACACCGGAGCTCCACTGGCCAGGCGGTTTTTGGTTCTGTGTAAAAAAGCAAAGCCATCATATATTATTGCGGGATCTCTGTATGAAAGGGGCTAATGAGTGAAGCTGGATCGCTATGAACTCGAGACACACACACACACTGGAGTGAGCATGTCGTGAAGTAACATGCCAAAAAATAATAATTAAAATAATTCAAAATCATGGCGGGAGATGCTCAAATAAATGCACGAAAAAACAGAAACAAAATTTTAGCTTTAATTAGGGGGATGATTAGTAATTCCACTGTGGGTCTAGCTGACAGGGACAGAGTGTCTAGCTGATCCACAACTCTCTCGTAGTCTCCCCCTCGTAGTCTCTACCCTTTTGCAGGTGACACGAGGGAGGGAGAGGGGGAGAGAGGCAATTTGGTTTCGGTGGGAGGCAGGTGATCGGTTGAACGGCTCCTTGACAGGAAACCAGCCCTGATTGCTACAGGCTGATCCCCCTGTTCCACTGTATTCACTGTGAATACAGTGAGGCTCCTCCCCCTGTTCCACTGTATTCACTACAGTGGAACAGGGGGAGGAGCCCCACTGAGTCATAGAGTCATAGGGGACAAGACGTCACTAGACGACAAACATCTTTAGGTGGAAAAGCGAGAGACTGCGTAGCGTGCCCACACACACACAGCTTAGTCAAACGCTCTTTTATGAAGTCTCTGGGAATCATCCTCCCTCGCTCCCTCTCTCTCCCTCCCTCCCTCCCTCCCTCCCTCCCCCTCTAAACATGCAACACTACGGCGGTGACTTTCTGCCACTAATTGCCGGGATATGGCGTTGCACACAGAGTCCTCTAATGGAGGAATATCAGCCATCGGGCTGCTGCAGCGCACAGACTCAAATAGTCTGGAATGAGACGGAGGAGGAAGCTATTTACCAAATGGAGCTACACAGGGACGAGAGAGAGCGGTGCTTTGCGTGCGCTCCATTTAACAGAACGCTTGTGTTGGGGGGTAACTTCAATGAGCAACTTCTATATACACTAAGTGTGTGTGAAACCACACAGACTACAAAAGACAACGACAACAAACTCTTTCTTTCTTGCTTTCTTGCTTTCGTTCCCTCGCCCCTCCTCCTATAGGCGCAGGCAAGAAATCCCATATCCTTAATTAAAAACCCGGACCCCTAAGGAGAGGAGCACAAATGCAATTTGTAATGACCAAAAAATTCTTACAGCAGTTAATCTTCCGTTGAAACCCATTAAAGCCCCCTGCCCCTACGACCCTGCACACACCTCCACTCACCCCCACTCCCTCGCGCACCCCACCCTTCTCAACCCCACCCTTCCCCAGCCGGGCTCCACATCTGCCACTGTTACCCACGTGCTCTCCCTCCCTGACTCCGAAGTGTTATCGAGCTTGAATGGTGTGTGTGTGTGTGTGTGTGTGTGTGTGTGTGTGTGGGGGGGGGGGACTAAATTATAGTGGAAGACCATTACATTACACTATACAGCGCCATACTGCAATACATTAGCGTTATTGCAGTGTCTCCTCCGACCGTAGACCGTGGTGGACAGCGGCAAGCAGTGGGACATGCAGATGTTAGTGTCTGTGTGTCTATAGCTGCCTGCTGGTGTGTGTGTGTGTGTGTGTGTGTGTGTGTGTTTAGCTAGATCCGGGGGCTAACTAGCCGGTACTCCGTCAGGCCGTAGGCGGCGAGCGAGAACTCTTAATGAAACACTCGTGGAGCACCGCCTCGCCCTGCGTCCGCTGCATTATGCAGATGTGTGTGCTGGAGTGATTTAATCTTTAAAAGACCGGATCGGGTTCCGGTGGGAAGTTGGAAGCAAGCATAAAGCAAGCCTCCGGTCGGCTAGCCGCTCCCCCCCCCTCCCCCCTCCCATCGCCATATTTCACCACGAGCTAAACATCGCTAAGCCTGCTTGTACAGCCATGTAAAGGGAGTCAAGCAGGGCTGAGTTAGCGTACATTACACGCAGTCTGAAGTCATCCATGATTGATACTATGCAGTTTCGTTTTTAAAAACAACAACAGCGGACGAAGGCGGCGCTTACGTTGACTGATTCCCGTCCGCCGTACTTCACCCGGATCCGGGGCTCCTGAATCACGTCCAGGTTGGTTCCGGTCACCATCACGGGGGTGTAGCCACTGGGGAAGGAAACACAGCCGAATGTTCAGTGAAACGCGATTGCTGCCGGGGGGGGGGGTGAGGCAGGCTGCGATGAACACAACTTTGTGGGTGATGTCATTATGCCCATGTCACCGCGGCAAATTGTCTTTGAGGGGAAAAATAAAACAATGGGGTTGTCACATTGTGATCTCTGTCACAGGCGGTATTTATTGTGTGTTGCCCCTAACCGCTTACACTAGCTCGCTGATACCGGGAGGGATGCGAGCACAATGCCACTGCCGTGTATGGTCGTTAACAATGACTATGAGTCTAGATGGCAGACTCGTAGAATCATACACACCTGCTCTATGCTCTTTCATTCACTCAAACAACAGCAAGTCTGGAGGAAACTGCATTGAGCCGAACACCTCGTCTGTGTTATGTCTCCAGCACAATGAGGGCATTCAAATAGTTCACCACGCAGGTTTATCTCTGAAGATAATAGGCTTTGGAGTATCACATGATTAGAAATCCCTTTTTTATTTTCTCTCAGTGGCTACAATCAAACGCCACACGTTTGTCTTGGAAACGTGGAAAGTGGATCAGTGGCAACGGAGGACTAGTTAGCATGTAGCGGTGGTTAGCATCCAGTGTTTTCAGCTTGCAGCGCAAGGGCACCCGCAATAGAGCATAGCACGGTGGTGGTACACCACGAGCAATAAATGAAACACAATGAAATAAACAAAACATGAGGGAGACTTGTTGTCTGTTGCTTTGTTTGTGTGTCTGTGCTGCTGGTCAGGGTAGACCCCATGAATAAAAGCCGGCAGCAGGAGACAGCCAATGTGGGCAGAATGTACTCTATGTAGCCTGTGTCCATGTTGTATTGTTGTTGTGGATTCATAATAAGTGACTCCAGACACAAGCGTGTGGCCCGGCCTCGGTGGGCTTGTTTGATTTTCGGTGCAAGAGGACGACGGAAAACGAGCGGCAGAGAGAAGAGAAGAGAGGGGAAATATACATTTGTACGGCCAACGTGACCAGCTCTGGCACCCACCACCACCACCACCACCACCACCACCCGCCACGGACCTCTCCGGGCGCTCCGAGATCCGAGGCGTCTGGACTCACATCGACGATGAGTTACCGTTCACCGCTTAAATCCTATCACCGCAGCACATCTCTCTCTCTCTCTCTCTCTCTCTCTCTCCTGGTGTTGTTTTTTTATTCCCCGGTGTGGCAGACGGTCCTCCTGCCAAACGGGCTCCACAGATGGATCGAGGCTCCGGAGAGACGTTTTTCTTTACGTCGCCCAGAATAGCTTCTTTCGTCGCCGGCCGTGGCATTATGCACGCGCTATAGGCGCCTCCGTCGTGACGCCCGGGTCCACAAGACTCAGTGCTGATTAGCAGATGGAACGCGAGCAGTAATTGAAAGTAGCACATATTGACCCCTGTCCTGCTCATTATCCCGCTAGCCTCGCTCACGCTGGACTTTAAAAAGAAAATCCTTATCTGGAGTTGATAGAAAGTGACGGGTGGTGGTGGGGTGGGGGGGGGGGGGTCCGTGGGGTCCGTGGCAACCGTACCTGGCGATGCTCCATTCTGGCTCGACGCGGACGACGGTGGGGTCGTCGATGTACTCGAAGTTCAGGCTCTCCCGGACCCGGGCGTGGTCCACGTTCACGCTGATCTGCACCGGGCCCACCCCCGACTGGGAGGGGGCGGAGTAGCACACGATCTCCGTCATGGTGCGGCTGCCAGGAGGAGAGAGGGGACAACGTAAATATTCACAGGTACACGATGTCTAAGAATGAGATTCATACGCATGCAAGGCAGAGGCGTACAAAGACGCATGTACACACACACGCGCGCAGGGGGGAGGAGATGGCGGATGTGTGTGTGTGTGTGTGTGTGTGTGTGTGACACATACACCTTCTCCCTGTCAACCACCTCTTTGAATATGTCCCACTTCATTAACAGCGGTGCCCCCTGCCACCCGTTCCCTCCCAATCTCCCCTCCACCGAGAGAAACACACACGCACGCACGCACACACACACACGCACACACACACACACACACACACACACACACACACACACACGCACGCACACACACACACACACACACACCGGTGAAACAGCAAATCCAGTAATTAGCCCCTATCTCATTAAGGTCGGCCTGACTGCTCAACCCCCCTCTCAACGTTACAATCAGACGAAGCCAGGAAGAGCTTTAAATAGATACCTAGCAGGAGGGGAGAGAGACACAGAGAGACAGAGAGAGAGAGAGAGAGAGACAAACAGAGAGACAGACAGAGAGAGAGACAGAGAGACAGACAGAGAGAGAGACACAGAGAGACAGAGCGACAGACAGACAGAGACAGAGAGAGAGAGAGAGAGAGATACTGGTGATTGGTGATGACACAGAGGGAAATGGTTAATCGTTTTTTTCTGTACAACATTTTATTGAAGCTATTATTAGAGCAGTAGGTCATCAAAACTTTATTAAGGTTTAACAGATACAGATATATAGAGAGAGAGAGAGAGAGAGAGAGAGAGATAGAGAGATAGAGATAGCTCCCCTCCAAGGGTTTTCACTAATGCCGAAAATGAAAGCAGCGGTGAGAGGACAGAGGAAAAAGACTGGAGAAGCCAGAAATAACAGCTTCTTATACAATGGAGATGTTCCCATTGCTGACTTGAGAGAAAAGCTTGGATTTCACAACGTGTGTGTTGTGAAAAAATCTCCAGTCTCTAGTCTACAGTCTAAAGTCGACAGCAAAACTCACAGAAAAGTTGGACCAGTCATTGGTCCGATTTGGAAAAATGACATCGATGGTCTAACTTTCCCGCACATTTCTGGCGGAAACAAGAGTTGATGTTTCAGACTGCCAGTGTTCCACAACACGAGTGTGAAGCAGTACTCTGTTATGTCAGAGGAAAGCCCCAGCGGGACGCTGCCCCTTTAAACAACCGTCAGTCACAGTGCTGTTGTAAGTTGTCCAGTCTCACCCGTAGAACTCGCAGGTCTGGTTGCCAAACTGCACGCTGACGTTGCTGCCGGCCCCAAGGTTCTCCCCCAGGATGGTGACCTTGGTACCGCCGGACTCTGGACCTCTGCTAGGAGACAGGCCTGTGACCGAGGGCATCTGGGGATGAGAGAGGTAGACAAATAGCGCGCGAGAGAGAGAGAGAGAGAGAGAAGCAACAGACAGCGAAAGCATTAAAAAAAGTTGCAGGATGAGAAAAAGCGCTAACATCTCTGAGGCGACACGTAGTAGTCGCATCCTAAATACCCTCATCATTACCGCAGACCCAAAGCCAAAAGCAGCAGGCATGCCCATCGCCAGCCCCTTGGCATGCAGTAGCTTGCTAGCGGATCTAAGAGGATATAACCCAGAGCTCCTAAATTCCTTCAGAGATCCTTCCTCCACGCTTTACATTGCTGAGCTTCTCTTTTTTTTTTAGACCCGAGTGAAAATAACTAGTGTTTACAACAGCGGGCTGGCAGACAGGACTGTGTTCGAGTAGGAGTCCAGGCCCGGAGACAGACACACGGGGGAAAACACAGAATATATCCAAGGAGACAGCCAGTCACGCTGAGGCTGCCTCCTCCTCCTCACCACAAACACAGAGGGACACGAGCACACAAACACACAAACATGCCCGAAATATAGAGTGCAAAAGGACAAATAATAAAACACATATTTCTCTCTGAAACACGCGCGATAATACACGCGGGTCCATGTGTATTAACATGATTAATGATTTGGACAAAAACGGGACGAAGCTGGAAGTTACTTTCCGTCAGGTTTCTCGCGTCTTCTCGTAATCACGCCGAGAAACAGGCAGAGAGGCGCGGCAAATTGCAGGCGCCGCAAAAAACAGACGTTCTCTCAGGAGATTATTACACTTCGCCAGAACCCCACCCCCCCAGAGCCCACCCTCCCTCACGCTGGTGTCAAACTGACAAAAACTCTCTCGGCTCCCGAGGACGGCCGACTCAAGCGGGCGCTCTGAAAACAAACGGCTGTAATTACCGGCTGCCGTTAATTGTGGAGCGAGAGCTAATTGCGAAGGTGTGAGAGTAGAAGAGGAGACAAGCTAGGTGGCAAGCGTGGTATGTGGACAGGTGTGTGTGTGTGTGTGTGTGTGTGCGTGTGTGTGTGGGGGGGGAGGGGGGTATTTCTGTGGCAGGGGAAGCGACGGAGAGAACAAGACGCGGCGAGAGAGAACGAGGAGACATGGAGAGAGAGAACGAGGAGACACGGAGAGAGAGAACGAGGAGACATGGAGAGCGATGAGACAGGCGCTTATGCGGCACTTCAATTTGCACTTCTCGCCGCTGCGACCCGTGTGTTTAGCGTTCGTAGTCCTTTCCATTAGGCGTCGCGGGGAACAAAAAGGTATCAGCGCGTTATTCCTTTTAGCGTCCAAATTGGGATGTTCAGACTAAGTAACACGGATCAGCTGACAAGGCATAAGAAAAAGTGCCCTCATTCGCGGCTATTTTCGCAACTCTGAATTAGACGAGAGAAACCCGTGGAGAAAGGAATAACGCTTACAAATACCTAAATGACTCAAATGTTCAATTAGCTAATGGCTAGTTTTCATAAAAAAGCCTAAAACAATTCTTGATTCACTATGCTAACCCATAAAACCTTAGCAAAAGTAGGCCTATGTATTTATTTCAATATTTAAAATGATCCTCTGTGTGAGTTGGGCATTTCTACGCGTTTCGTTTTTTTTAAACCTTCATGGTTGACATGCGTGAATTGGAGATACCTGAAAACTCATGGACCACAGTTGTATCTTTGTGATGGTCTAACACTCACAGATATTATCGTGACACCGTGTGGACACCACAGTCCTGTATGTGTCCACTCTCCGCCAGGTTCATTTATGCTTCTTATACTTACTTCTTATTCTCATACGCACATCCCACGTCCACAACTACACTCAAAAATGTGCAGCCAAAAACCGATACCTGTTTTGCCTCATTGAGAAGCATGTTTGGCAAACTGATTTTGTTTTAATTTTATACAAACAGATGTATCTGTGCTCATTGAAAAAAGGAAACGTCTCATAATAAAATATGATAACTGACAAAACACAGGTGGTTAATGTGGGCCATTATGAAAGATCTCCCTGAAACATTTGGTGCAGATCAGAAAACATTTTATTTCCATAACAAAGCTAATTCTGGAAGAGATTAGCGTCTTGCGCAGTCACGGCAGGACATCAATTAGCCCCTCTGTTGCCGTGGCAACTAATGAAAATCATTATCTGGCCGCCACGCATCGGCTTTTAAAATGCTTTTAATAAATTGCGCACAGAAATAATAAAATAAAACCTAATTTGTTTTAGGTTGGGTGAGTGAGCTCTCTTATACTCCCCATGCTGCAAAACATATTATAATTAATAAAACATCTCTGGTATATTTGCAGTGTGATTTGATTCAGAGATCTTGCATCAGTCGTACCACGAAAGAGTAGAGCTGAGAAGAGCGGGTCTTCAGTTCTGGCCGGCACTCCCCGACACACAGCTGGACGGGGCCGGGCCTGCTGTCTGCCGGAGCTGGATCCATCTCACACACGATCCTAGAAGAAGAGAGAAACAATGAATGCAATCAACCGACAACACCTCAGGTACCCTGACACGTTGAGTCACTTTCCTTAATTCAATAGACTTGCGACAACATCAGCAATTTTTAAAGTTTGTGGCCGCCGGGGGAAATTGTATTTTTCCCCCAAACAGGACGAAAGCTGAAGAAAACCAGCTTATCTGGCTAGGATTGAGAAAACTTTCTCTAATCGTGTAAAAACCGATTCTCAGTTCTTTTTAGATCATACATCTCTACTCTTTCATATTCCATTTATTGCATTACAGGTCAACATCAATAAATATATCGACACACACATTCCCCTCAGCCATCTCAGCCAGCAAAAATACACCCCACTCCTCCTCATCCTCCACCCACTCCCCCTCTTCCTCCTCAGAGCCACGCCCACTGCCCAAAGCCACACCCGCTGTACAGAGCCACGCCCACTGTACAGGGCCACGCCCACTGCACAGAGCCACGCCCGTGGGGCATCAGCGTGACGTGTGGAATGCCAAGCAACACCACAGACATCCACAGGGTCGATAACCCGTGACATCATCATAGCACGACGTCGGGTGTCACCTGGTGTGCGTGGCGTCCAGATCACAGAAACGAAATACTAAAAGAGGCTTTGCCTTTTGTAAATAAGAATTTGTTCTTAACGACTTGCCTGGTTAAATAACGGTTAAATAAATTTAAAAAAAGTCTATCAGTAATAAAGTAAGCGTGAACCAATCAGAGACCGGGAGGGGAGAGGTGGCGGGAGACCAGAAGAGCATGTGGTGTGGGGGAAGGGGGGGGGGAAAGGGGAGAGAGAGCTGGGGCGGGTGGACCAGGTGGAGGAGAGAGCTGGCTGATGGGGCTTGTAGTCATGGTGCTTTGTTCCGCTCCTTAACCTTTAGCTAGGCTACTGCAGAGGGTCCTTCAGGACAGTTAGCTATTACTAGTCAACCTCAAGGGCTCATTTAAATCAGCATGATGCTGAAGTTAATCACAGAGAATGTTCCCTTATGGCAGCCAAAACCCTGTAACCACAACCCCCCCCTGGTACAAACCCTGACAACCGAGCGCTCCTTCCCCATGAATGTATTTAAAGACAACGAGCAGCAGTGTTCAGAGTGTATCTCGCTTCCATAATGCGACATATTTCCATGTAAAACAAGTCACTGATGCGGGAGAGAGCGTAGAGGGGTTGGGACTTGATGCCAGGGAAACCGTGGCATGGTTCAGAACACTGTCTCGAGCAGTTCACTTATTCTCAGTTTGTCTTCTAGCAGGTCATTGGGTCACCCCGCCCCCCAACCCTGACACTTTCTGTTTAACATGGAGATATAAATGAAGCCACCAGCGTTGTCTCCGTCAGATTAAAGTGCTCCCAGATTGGCACGCTGCTGATGGATTGTCCGTAACAGCCGGTGGCACGTGCTGCATTTCAATTCCAGCGTCCCACCCAGGAGACAGAGACCCTGGGCGCAGACATGTGATCACCACGGACCAATCCTGCACTAGTCCTGCCTATTGGATCCGTTTCACCACACACAGACTACCACGCTAGTCTATGCTGGTGACGTCACCGTCGTACCTGCTGCGTGAGGTGTGTATACGAAAGAGAGACTTTTTCTAAGGAAATTGCAAGTACTATTGAGGTCACTTTGACCAAAACGACTTATAGGGAATGCAGATGAAGGTATTTAAGGAGCTGGTAGGGGTTAGGAATTTAGCTCAAGGACGCATGTATTAGGCATTGGGGATAAAACCCCCATTTTATAGTCTGTGGACCAAACCCAGAATGTTTGGGCTGGGAGTCGAATGCACCGGTCACTACACTACCCTAATTACTACCCTAATCAATCATTACTACCCTAATTACTACCCTAATCAATCATTACTACCCTACTACACTACCCTACTCATTACTACCCTACTACACTACCCTAATCATTTACTACCCTACTACACTACCCTAATTACTACCCTAATTACTACCCTAATCAATCATTACTACCCTACTACACTACCCTAATCATTACTACCCTAATTACTACCCTAATCAATCATTACTACCCTACTACAATACCCTAATCATTACTACCCTAATCATTACTACCCTACTACACTACCCTAATCAAGATAATGTGCGATACGGTGTTAGATCGAGCGTGCACGCATTGTGTCATTGAGAGAGAGAGAGAGAGAGAGAGAGAGAGAGAGAGAGAGTGAGAGGGGGGGGAGGACTGTAACTCACGGCTGTGAGTTACAGTATTTGAACAGTGCTGAGCTGTTCGCTTACCGGAAGCCAAAGTAGGCCAGAGAGAGAATTAAGGTTAAAGGCTCCTTTGAGGACTATGACTGGGACAGCCAGAGACTACTTGTCAGAGAAAAAGAGGGACAGTGACAGAGAGAGAGAGAGAGAGACATAGAGCCCCAGCTGACTCCAGACCACTGTCCTCCATGTTCACCAACACTGGGCATTGCTGCTGAACGACCCCCTCCATTACTATAACATCCTGATGTTCTCTGCATCTCTGTAAAACGGAGCGCAGACACCCGGGCGTATCTCTGCAGATCTCTGGGGTGAACAAGACTCGGCGGGGGGTCTCCGGCGTCGGCTGCTTACCAAACAAACCAGCTTAGTTCAGCAACACAGGAAGCTACGTGCTATCTTATGACCTCATCAGGCGCTGCCATGTAGCGCAGCGCGGCGGGTCGCTGCTATTAATCAGAGGAGAGAGAGAGCGTTCTGCCGCTGGCGCTGGGTGCAGCGAGGGCGGCCGGGCGGGGCGTGATGTTCGCTCGTTGCGGAACAATTAGCACAGGTAAACACGAGGTAAACACACACAGCTGTTGTGGGGGCTATAGCTAGCTGTGTGTAGCGAGGATGAGGTGGGTAGACGGGGCGGTGGGGTGGTGGTGGTGGGTGGTGGGGGGCGGGGTTAGGGGGTGGGGGGGGGGGGGGGGGGGGGGGGGGGGGGGGGGGGGGGGGGGGGGGGGGGGGGGGGGGGGGGGGGGGGGGTTAGACAAGGGTGTCAGGGGCCCGAGGCATGGAGCCGCTCCAGTCTTCATTAAGACAGAGATGTTGCTGAGGCAACGTATCCCCGGGTCACCGATTACACTTAGAGCGTTTGTAGCGTTAGCATCGCATGGCGCAATCTCT
>OOFB01012117.1:0-14062 GCA_900323305.1 Trachyrincus murrayi | reverse complement strand
AGAGAGAGAGAGAGAGAGAGAGAGAGAGAGGGAGAGAGAGAGAGAACACGCGAGGAGAAGATCGATTGTGCAAAAGAGATACGGGGAGGGGTGTGTGTGTGTGCGTGTATGTGTGTGTGTGTGCGTGTGTGCGGGTGGTAGTGAGAGGATCAAGCTATGACTCTTCTTCTTCTACCAGAATTAGCCTCTTCATGCTGCCTCCTACTCATTATCATTCCCCTATCTCTCACTCCAGGAGCACACACACACACACTGGGTTCCTGCTGCATGGCAACCACTTGTTAGTCACACTTAGCTGGTCCGCAGACCCGCTCATTCACAACAAGTCTCGGCCAGACGCTCCAGGGTGGATGCAGAGGCAGCGGTATAGACACAGCCTTTTTGCTGAGAGAGATTCATTTCATTGTTTTTCTTTGTTTCTTCTATACCTTCTATGCCTTTTTTCGCATCCACTGGGTTTTTAGATCTTTCCTCAAATAGACCCTCGAAGATGTGACAGGAATGCCAAGGTTTTAGCCTGCCTCGTCCCTCCTTCCTTCCTTCCGTCCTCCCTGGGCAGTCGTAAAGGTGTTGGTGGTACAGACGGGACGCAATATCCCTCCCCATCCTCCCCCCCAAGGTTGGAATGGTGCGTTTTTTTAATTGGTGCAGCTTGCTCTGGTCAAATTGAATTAGCCTCTCAGCTTAGGGGCTCACGACGCCCGGCTCCCCGAGGATGATGAGGACAGGGGGAGATTGGCACTAAAAGAAAGCCCACTCCGCTTGGCTTCCTACAGTAGCAACAGTCTAGTCAAGCACAACAGTCCAACAGTACAGCTGAATCCCTACAATAGCCAGTACAACAGTCCAACAGTACAGCTGAATCCCTACAGTAGCCAGTACAACAGTCCAACAGTACAGCTGGATCCCTACAGTAGCCAGTACAACAGTACAGCTGGATCCCTACAGTAGCCAGTACAACAGTCCAACAGTACAGCTGGATCGCTACAGTAGCCAGTACAACAGTCCCAACAGTACACACTACTGCATGACTAAAGCTATATAATACGCCTATATGTGTTATTCTGTGGAATACATTTGTATGAAATGCAATTATTGTGGTCTATGTGCAATGAACCAGGTCTCAGGGCATGCTGGGTAAGCGTGCATGATTAGGATATATTATCTATGAGGGTACAGCTCCTAGCATGCTACTGATATGTCATATTTCACAAAAAGAGACGTGTTATTGCCCTATAGGATAACCCAATAGGATACTGCATTTTTATCTTTGACCAGACATTAAGCCTGTAAGAAATATATGTTAGATGGAACCATAACAACAATGAAACAGAAAAACAATGCCCGGTGTCCATTTAAAAAGTATATAGCCCTTAAATAAATACATGAATAAGTAAAGCCTCTTCACGGTCCCATATTGGATTAGATGACAGTCCTTAACCCGAATCCATTAAATGATAAAGTAAAAATGATTTAAGTTTGTATTGTATTGTATCAATGTGGTTGTTGTGTAAGCAGTCTTCATGCTCTTTGTCTGGCACAGATCCTGCAGAGAGATTTGACCCTGTTGCATAATGCTATCCATAGGAGAATAGGGTAAAGTTTGCCTTATAACTTTATTATCTCAACAGGTCTAATTGATAGTGAGTGTGGCTGTTCTCACACAATCCCCTGTGAACATTGACGCCATCCTGTTTCATGGTGTGATAACGAAAGCAAACCATACATCAGGGAATGGTAATGCGACATAGGCAAGATTCCCCTGTAGTTAGACTGCAGCAAACACTAATCCTCTTGTGGCCGCTATGTAAATGAAATGCAGAGTCCACTGTGAGTTTCATTTCACATTTAAAGACGATCATAACAACGCTAAGGCAAGAGAGCAGTGAAATGTATGACAGTAGCCTCTAATTAAAAGTGTATCTTCCAGGAGTGCTGAGTGGTGGTGATTGGCCTATAGCAGGGGTCAGGAGAGGTGATGCTTTGCTCATGTGGTTCATGGTTAATAGGGTTTTCTTTAATCCCTTGTAAAGCCAACCATGAAAAGGGTTTCACCCCCTTCTTCTTCTTCAGCAGATGTTTGTGTCAGCCCCAACAAGACTTTCTAATAAACGTTTTTTTCGACCATGGGTTTCCAACGAGATGAGATGTATTTTTTTAACGTTATTTTGTTATTTTGCCCATTTGTTCATTTTTGTTCCCCACTGGCCAACGAAATGTGATGCAGATGTTCTGCCCAAATAAGGCATCCTGGGTCCAGTGGCTCCATCGCCTCGCTAGGCTAATGCTAGAATCCCTAGTGCAATAGAAATGCTTATAAATACGTCAAAAACCAACACTGTCTTTACTTTGCATGGACTATGTATATTTTATAGTGATTTCTTTTTATTTTCTAACTGGAATATTTTTAAAGCTGCAATACACAAATGAAGACATTAGTAGCAATAGTCAGTTTAGCACTTCAACCAGAGGTGGGAAGTAACGAAGTACAAATACTTCGTTACTGTACTTAAGTAGATTTTTCAGGTATCTGTACTTTACTTAAGTATTTATATTTCTGACGACTTTTTACTTTTACTCCCTACATTTTAACACAAATATCTACTTTCTACTTCTTACATTTTGAAAACAGGCTCGTTACTTTCGTTTTAATGCATTTGAGGTGAATTATCGATTATTTTTATCTTGCATCATTGCGCGCATGAAGACTGATTTCAAACTAAATGGATCGGACAATAGAAAAGACGACCCCTTGGTGTGCATATCATGTACAACGTAAACAGACTAATGCGACGGAAAAGACGAATCGAAACGAAATAGCAGAGAAGAAGTCACGCTAGTACCGTCAGCGACATCGACATGAGTTTTTGTTGTTGTTCACGCTGAATACATTCAGAATGGCAGGAATAGAAGTTGAAATAAAGTTCCTATTCCCTTATATTATTATATGATATTTATATTATATTAATATGACGTGAGGTTCCGTTAGCTTTGCACAAAAACAGCCGATTTAAAAATTACTTTTTACTGTGAGTACTTTTCAGAGCCTGTACTTTTTTACTTTTACTTGAGTAAAAAGTTGAATCAGTACTTCTACTTTTATCAGTTTTTTTTTACACAAGTATCTGTACTTCTACTTAAGTACAGAATGTGTGTACTTTTGCCACCTCTGACTTCAACAATAGTTCAACATGTGCTTCTCTCTTGTCTTGATGCAACTATTGAAAGGAAAGGATGCAACACACAGTATGTGAGCAAATAGGCCTACATGTCGTAAAATATATTATGTAACAAAACATGATGTAGGAGTTGTGCATATAGGCCTAGCTATAATAATAGTTTCACTCTGGATACTTTGAATGACATGCTTTTAGATTTTTATATACAAATTCCATTAAATTTTGCCATATTAAAGAAAGGCAACATTAGGCCTATGATTAGCTGTAGGAATGCATGACATTTAATTGAAACTTGAAAGACACGAGTGTTTTAAAATAAAATAAAAACGAAGCTGAATCACATTACAATTCATAATTACATTTCCCACATAGGCCTATTGTAAAACCGCAATATTAAAAAGCAAGGAATTCTAAATAATCGTCCCAAGTGATGTCTTAATTGGTGCAAGACTTCAAAATATTTTTAATAACAATCAGATGTGTATTATCAATCAGTGTACCTTCGTATCTAATACCATGATGCAAAGTCAACTGATTGATCTTACAATGGCTAGAAATTGCTAATATACATGGATCATTCACTTTATCTGAGGGAAGCAGGTCAGGACGAACGATGATTTGCAACTTTCAAACTACAACGTAAATTGTCCCTGAAGCGAGCGCGAATTTAGCTGGCAAAAAAACCTCAAGTCTCGCGTTGGTGGATAAGCTGGCTGCTGCAGATTTCAAACTGCGTAGCTACATCGCCTTGTGTTGTGTATGCTAAGCAAATCATGGCAGATTTAACTGATTGTGTTTTTCTGACAGAGGAAAAATCTGAACTCACCGAGTCCGAATTTGAGAATATAATCGAGGAGAACACGAATGGAGTGAAAACGTAACTAAGTCGAATGTTTGTTTGTTTTACGTCTCTGTGTAGCGGTTAGCAAGCGTTGGCTAAAGATGGAGAGTCGTTCAGCTAGCCCATTACAGCTAACCGATCTAGCAAAGCAGCTTTTACCTTCGTCGATGGTGGTCAGGTAGTTGATATGTTGGGAGTTCATTGTTTTATTCGCGAAGCGTCAATTAAATGCCCTATTTGCCTTGCTTAATACTCCGCAAATAGGCCAAATTAAATGGCTGCTTTGATATGCTAGCTAGCTAGCCCATCTCCCAGCCACCGCCATGTTTCAGCTGCATCGTTATTGTAGCGTTAGCCACGTTAAGCTAATACAATGCCGGGTGCTTCACAATTTAAAATGTATTTCTTTAAAACAGGTTTAGTCCGATGTACACAGGACTACATTTTAACAAACACGTGTAAACCTAACGTCGTGAGCTAACTTATCGGTAACCCTTTACAGTTGCCTCTACACTTCATCTGCATACTGTACATGATGTGTCCGTCTACACGTTACTCGCGAGGGAATCATTGATTCAATACAATATCGATTATTGCAACTGGCGTTCTTTGACATACGGCTCTGTGTGTTTTATAGAGATGGCGAAGAAACACTGGGACCCAACGATAAGTCTGATCCGAAGGAGAAGTCGATTGTTAACAGAAGAGGAAATCGGCACCATCCATACAAAAGTGGTGGTGTAGGAGAGAAGAAGGGTGGTCATAGGAACCGTGTGTTCATTAGCAACATCCCATATGATATGAAGTGGCAGGCAATCAAAGATCTGATGCGTGAGAAAGGTAATCACGCCTGCGCTTAAGGTGGTCCTTTGTCATTGTACTGAACTACTCTTCTTTCTTTCTTATCAGATTGATCACGCTGCTAACATTAGTCAGATGATCCTAACCTTTTGGAAGTACTTGTGAAGATGATTTGGACAAGTAGTCTAGTGTGATATTAGTCTATTGGGTTCAATTAACTTTTAGGGGTGGACACCCATTTAGTTTGGACTGAAATGTCTGTGAGAAAAGGTAGATTATCTCAGGTTATTTAATGGTATTGTCAGCTCCTAAATGTAACCTCAGACCTGTAGTGGTATTGACTGTTGTGCAATTGTGTTGTGTCATATACATGAATGATTGATATGCATTGTCCTCTGAACTATGGGGTCTTCGAGACACCTTTTATGATGAACGTTGAAAACTGCTATGACTGGAATCTTGTTGACCAACTGATCCATGTTGAATTTCCCAGGTTGTCTGTAGCTGGGTTTCTCTTTTGGCCTTGACCTGTGATTGTCTCAGTGTCCTGCCCAGGAAGGCATGGTGTTGTCTGGTCGGGGCTTGGTCTGGGCTGAATGTTGCTCATGAATTGGTCTTCTCCATCTGTAGCGGCATTGCCACGGCCAACGGCGACGTGAACGTGGTGACTTAAATCCCTTTTGTTCTCTTGGTATTTTTCCTTTTGTATGTCTCATGTAGTTGGTGAGGTTACATACGTGGAGCTCTTTAAGGATGCAGAAGGAAAGTCAAGGGTAAGTGATGTGGGTGATTCGCTGCAAGAGGTTTTAAATGCCCCCGGCAGCCTTTTTAAAAAAGATTTCTTATTGGTATTGATTGATTATTTTGGGTTTGTCAGTTACCGAACTGGAGGTGGGTTGTGTCACGAGCCTGAACGTTGGCTACAGATTGATATTTATATTGAAAGGGTGAAGTCTTGTTGATTCTGGAAAACTAGTCTTAACTTATTTGACGGTTAAACCCTTGTTTTTGTTGAGGTCATTTCAATTGGTTTCAAAGATTGTCTGTTTGGCTATTTTCCAAAGGGAAATGTGGAGTGTGTGATTTTGTTTTATTCATTGACCCTGATTCCTTGTGTCAAAATCTCAAATTACTATCGTTTTTTGTAAATGCCACATTTCTCGTCTCTAAGAAAAACCTTTTATATTGAACACAAAAATAACATGCTTTATTCTACAGCTCTAAAGCCACATGAGGTCACAACAAAGATTTCTCATTTGTTGCAATATATAAGATGGTGAACCTCCTTTCTGAACTTTCTGCATTTTAAATATTTGTTACTAGTGCACAACCTTTTAAATGTAAACAAAAACGTTCAATCATGTTTGAAATGGTAACATGGAGTATTTCAAACATTTCTCTAACACCATGATCTTTTCTAGACCAAACAGGTAATCTTCCAAATTCATATTTAATTGAGTGCTTTGCCTAACGTATTTACACATTTATCCCTTTTTACCTTAAATGTAAGGAAAAGAAATAGAGCTGGCACATCCAGCTCCCAGCCAAACACAGTGAAGTAAAGATTTGGAACTACTTGAAAGCCCATTGAGAAGTGTTTTTTATATGTTGTGATTGTAACATTGTCCTGTTTATCTCCTTCACTGCTGGATGTCACTGGGCTTCCTGGTTAGGGTTGTGGGTAAGTAAATCATGTTCTCCCATCTATTCCCTTTCTATCCCATCTATTCCCTTTCTATCCCAAATCCCAAGCCTGCTTGGGCTCATCTGATCCATGTGCTGTCCTTGCCTTCCCAGTGTGGTGGAGTTCAAAGATGAAGAGTTTGTGAAGAAGGCAGTGGACACTATGAATAAGCATGACCTGAGTGGTAGGCCACTCAACATCAAGGAGGTGGGGACTATTGGACATAATTCAGACTACAGTACATCAAAGCAGATTTCTATCAAAGTAGCTGATATTTTTTGTTCATTATTTAAATGTGTTTAGGAAGAAAAAAACAAAACAGACAGTTTCCCTGTAGACAGACACTCACTTTTCCTTGTGCTCCAGGACCCTGACGGCGAGCATGCACGCCGGGTGCTACAGCGCATGGGGGGAATGATGCCGGGCGGCCGGGGCCCAGAGGGAGGCCCTGGCGGGATGAACCTGCCTCCCTCCCTCGCCAACAGCCTCAACATCCCCCCGGACATCCTCAACGCCATGCAGGCCGGCCGACTGGGAACCACAGTGTTTGTGGCCAATGTAAGGACACCAGCATGGCATCTGAGACCCTGGTTGGTAGTTTTTGTCATGGCGTTTAAAAAAAAAAGATATGTTGGTTCTTCTCATAGCTGGACTTCAAGGTGGGCTGGAAGAAGCTGAAGGAGGTGTTCGCCATGGCGGGTGTGGTGAAGCGGGCCGACGTGAAGGAGGACAAGGACGGCAAGAGCAGGGGCATGGGAACGGTCACCTTTGAGCAGCCGTTGGAGGCCGTGCAAGCCATATGTATCCTGCAACCTGTTGGCACTCAAGCAGCCATTTAAACATGCACCAGCACGCACTCGCACAGCAATACAATCTCTGGTGCAAGGCTATTTTCCTTAACATTGATTTACAGCCATGTTCAACGGACAGATGCTTTTTGACCGACAGATGCACGTAAAAATTGTACGAGTCACATTTAACCGGGGATTCACTGATTACATTTATTTACTGCAAATACCGAATTCCGACTAATGAGACCCAGTACCAATCCGATCTATTACTTTTACCTTACAAAATGAATTAAATTTTATTTAGTATCTGTAATGGAAGTATGAATTAACTAGACGTATCTGGGAGAATTGGTAACTGAGACTGAGACACATTACCGCTTAGGTTGATGGGTGATGTCATCAGTGCATCCCTACATAAAGGTTATCACTATATTATTTAATTCTGCAAGAACATGTGCATCAATGTGTTTTTCATTTACAACTACTTTCTTCAATATAGGATGAGAAGTCACTACCACATGAAGATTTCCATCAAGTTGAAAAAGCACCTCAGTTGCCAAGTAAGTCGCATTTGTTCTGACACTTATAGCTAGCAATAAAACCCATTATGGCTTCAAAGCCAAATACAGTGCTCACTGACTGTATAAGCTGTCAGGGTTTCCCACAGTGCTTTACAAGTGATGGAGTGCAGCACTGCCAGACAATAAAACCCATTTCCTTTATACTGTGATTGCCGTGTTAAAAAAAATAACACTTGTCCAATTTGAGCACAAAATAGTTGAAGTGAAGTAAAATAATCTGATAATCAATGGAGATGATGTTGAACCATTTGACTCATTAAAAAGAACAAATGTAGGTAGAGAATGGTAATTGATAGAACAAAGTGGCTCATTAAGTGCAAAAAACTAAAATAAAGATTCTGCATGTAAAATAATACATTTGTATTCGTTTTGGGATTTGATAGCTGACTTAGGAAATACAAATAAATTAATGCACAACTAAGATTGGTGTTGACCGCTCTGCCGTTAGAATCCAAAGCTTAATACCTAATTGACATAGAACCAGAAAGTAACTGGTGAGTCTGAAGCTGGCACTGAGCAGAGATCACAGTAGTCAGGATGACTGACCCACTCTGGGTTATGTGATTCATAAAAGAAAAGGCCTGAATGTATCTACGTTCCACATGCCCTACTGACTGCCTCTCTTGGATGATCTGCCCTCAGTAGTCGCTTCCAAGAATGGACTTTAATCTACTTCTAACGTCTGCTTGTGAATCATTTGTGCTACCTCTCTTCTCGTCCTCTTTGCAGGGGGCCTTGGCGGCATCGGTATGGGCCTGGGACCAGGTGGGCAGCCCATCAATGCCAACACTGTTGGAGGAGGTGGCGGCATGGGCTCCATGGGCCCTGGAGGTCAGTTCCTAGAGGTCTTCAATTAACCAAATAATAGCACAGACAGACGTCAGAAGTTAATTTCTCAACCGTTCAGTCATTATGTTCAGCCATATGTGCTACCTCAAGGCTATTTTGTAGTCTTAAATTTCCATGCTGCTGTAGCTTGTATGTTGAACAAGGCTGGTTCTCTTCCTAGGGATGGAGGGTCCTGGCTTCAGTGGTATGAACAGACTTGGAGGAGGTAGGATCGTTGCTTCTGTTTGTGATTTTCTTTCTCTTACTGCGTTGCCAAACTGTCACTTCTTTTGCTGAGGTGAATGGATGGATGTATTATGCAGTTAAATGTGTTGCTGGCCTCCCACAGGAATGGGTGGTAGTGGTGGAGGCTTCGGGGGCATGGATAATATGGGCAACATGGGACATGGCATGACACCCATGGGCCGGATGGGAGGTAAAAATTGGAGGAAATACAGTAATTTTTAAAAACGTCTTCTCACATTCTAGAGGTGCAGCACTAAAAATCATAGACAGTACTCTTTGTTTTTTAAATAAGTTTTATTTTATTATATATTAATTTACAATTTTCTCTTGACTAATGTATACATGTACCCATCATCAGGAATGGGTGGTATGGACTTTGGCCGCAATGACATGCAGATGAACCAAGGATTCGGAAATTCCTTTGGAGCAATGGGTACGTGCTGGTTTGTTCCTCACTGCCACCTCTTCACCGAGTTGCTGTCGGTTCTAATTGGATGCATCTTCCCTTGCTGTCTGTTCTAATTGGATGCGTCTTCTGTTGTGGTGTATTCTAACTGGATGCATGCCGGCATGCTGTCTCCTCAGCAGGTGGTTATGGTGGAGGCATGGGGAATGCTGGCATGGGTCACATGGGCACTGGAATAGGTACATCCCTCATTCCATCCCTGCTTCCTCTCTTTCCCCATTTCCCTTTCATTAATCATCAGTTCAGCCCACCTAATGAGATGCAATAGTGGACACATGCTAGTGGGACATGCTAGTCTATAGCTGTTGTCATTCACAATCTTTTTGATTACTTTTGTTTTTAAATAATGAACAGGCTGTAGGTTTAAGCCAAATGTGCTAAAGGAAACAGGTGACAATTAAAGAGTTACTGATGAATGCTTCATTCAGACAGGCATGTTTTTAACACGTATTAACCACGTCGCATCTACAGCATCATCCTCAGATGTTACCATGGCTACCAGAAAACATATATAAATCCCTAAGGCTCAAGGCAAATCAGTGGAGTAGCACAGTAAACCATCTCGCTGCTTGCATGCTTGTAATTAGTCCTCCACTTAACCTGCTGTATGAGCACTGTTTCCACGACTTCTATTGTCTTTAAACTACAGCATGGATTCATGTCTAATTTATTCTCAGTTCTCCAATGAAAAGTGATACATAGTATTGTAAATCAGTTTGCTGTGAATGGAGAATATTCTAAACATGAACTATATCATTTGTAAATAAGATGGCCGAGCACTTACACTGTGATGCCTGTTACGATGCAATGGACTTTAACAGGATATTATGTGATAAACGATGGATAATAAAGATAATCATTTTTATATAGTGGCCATTTAACAGGTTGGGTCTAATAGTATATGGTCCAATACTTGAAGTGTTACACAAAACAAAATGGCGACGTATTAATGGCTGTATGTTTTGAACTGCAGGTGGTGCGATGGGCAACATGGCGATGGGCTCTGGCGTTAACCGCATGGCTGGGATGGACATGAGCCGGGGCTTCGGGGGCTTCGGGGGGGCAGGTCGGGGCGGCGCCCACATGGGCGGCACCATGTCCGACCGGGTCTCTGGTGCCAAGGGTGGCTGTGTGATATTTGTGAGAAATGTAAGTGCAGGAATTGTCTCTGGCACCAAGCCTTCAACATATCTTCCTTATGGGATATCTACCAACGTGTATTGGGTCTGGGAAAGTACTCCATTGTTTTATTTATTTTTTTACCTTTCAATTCACACAAATATAATTTTTATGTCTATTGATGAAATTCATTTGTGTGTAAAGTCTTAAACTGACTAAACTGTCCCTGACTAAATCTGTTTTCTATATATATACATATATATGTAGATGTATAATATTGGTGTGGGCTGAATCCATGTAAATACAAGTCTTCTTTGTCTTTCAGCTCTCCTATGACCTAAATTGGCAGAAGCTAAAAGAGAGTTTCAGCCACTGTGGTAGGTCTTTTCATGGAATATAAACTGCTCATTTAATGCCCGTCTTTTATATTTATGAGAAAATTTAACACAGATGTTGGTGAACCGCCTAATCTTCAGTTGGGTTTATGGGCACTTGGAAGATGTGCACTTAAATTCTTTCCTTCATGTCTCTGGTGGCACCCGCAGGCCAAGTGATGTTCGCAGACGTCAAGATGGAGAACGGCAGGTCCAAGGGCTGCGGCACGGTGAGGTTCGACTCCCCGGAGAGCGCCGAGCAGGCCTGCAGAATGATGAACGGAACCAAAATCAACGGCAGAGAAGTGGACGTCCGCATCGACCGAAACATCTAAACGCCACGGCGACACCGCCCAGGCAGCGACGCCATGACGACACCGCCCACGGCAGCGACGCCATGACGACACCGCCCACGGCAGCGACACCGTGTCCTTGCTCACCAGATCTTTTTCGTTTTGTTTTAAAAACACTTTTAATTCCATATTTTCATGTCTGCATTTCACATACTGTTGGTTGTTAATTAAAGTTTTTTTTTTCTCCCTCTTATCTTTTTTGTTTTGTAAACCTCCAACTGAATTTTTTTTGGGGTCGTTTATTTGATGAAATAAACTTTTTAATTTTTAAGTGCCTATTGTCTATGTACTCATGTGTGTATATAAAAGCCTTTTACATTGTTTTCATAGAAAATATTAAATGAAGATTGCATACTTTGCAGTATTTAGTATTTAGTAATGCAAGGAAGCATTAACTAAAGGGAGTATAAAAACAACTGTTTAGTTATATTTTCATAAACTTATGACTCCTAATCTTTGATATATTTAGTCACTTTAATCACAATGTTTCTTGCAGGGATCTACTTGGGACCTCTAAACTCATTCCCAGTTAAGCAAGGACAATCAAAAGTGCTGAGTCATTTGACTTTTTACTGCAGATGGCAAGCGTAAAGTTTACTGGTCCCAATTAGTAATGGGCTTGTAAAAACAATTTCAGATTAATTTAACGACTGAGGCTCTAAATTTAGTTTACATATTTTATTTCCTTAGTGTGGCCGATCAGGTTAATATAAATGTCCTGATGCCTCTGCTTACAACATGCGTTATACATGGTCATGTCCAAGTCTGTGCAGCAGTCGTATGAATATAGCCATGGAAAACCTGTTTCAGGTGTATCAGAACATATATTGAGTTTATAGTTAAGGGTTAGTAATAAATATTGTAGGCTGGTTCTTGACAGTCTCATAAAACAAGACCCGTAACATTATGAGGGGCCATTCTCGGGTAGACCAGCAGCCTTCCATCACGTTGAGCTGGAGGCTTCTTTGGGCACAGTTGAGATCCTTCGGGGGGGGGGGGGTTGTTCACGTATCAGTCGCTGCACAGTCCGATGGAGTTATTCCAGATGACTCCCAGTTCATACAGGATAGCCAGAGTGGCGAACACGATGTAGCAGAAGAGACACACTATGCCCAGCTTCCAGTCTAGCTTCCATCCATTGATATGGACCGCGACAAAGAGGAAGACTATGGTCAGGAGGAGTGTGAAGGAAATGAAGAGCAGCCCCTTGCTGTTGACCTCCACGGGGTTGTCGGTGTCCACAAACGCTGTTTTGATGAACCAGGGCAGGCCCAGACACAGCATGTCAAACACATTGGAGCCCACAATGTTTGACATGGCCATGTCCGCTTTTCCTGAAGAAAGAAAAAAGCATGCATGTTTTTTTTGGTGCAAATACTGATAACTGCAATTCACAGATGAAAAAGCTTCGCTAGGATTACAAGGTTTTTGTCGACCAAAGAACCCCACCAATTATAGCCACTCCCCCTGAGTAGCTATGCCCCACCTGCTACCAGCCGGGCTGTGTCATCCTCCTTTAATATGCATGTCGTAAGTCTGTAGTATCTACTAGTACTAGTTGTACTAGTGAACTAAGTGTACTAGTTGATGTAACTTGCTGCAATAGTAACCCAGGTCAAATGGATATGGATATTCTCATCTATTTGTATTTATTTATTCATACATCAAACATTCTCAAGGCTAGCCCCCTTCAGAACATTAAGGCATTGTTGTTGCAATTGCGAAATCACTGCGTTGGACTCTGACCTCACACTTGTAGATCATTAATGACTTTATCAGGAATTTTTATTTAGGATCACGTAGTAGGTCACTGCACTGCACTTGAATTTCTGACCGCTTAGTGCTTATTACTAGACGCTGTAGTAGAATGCTAAACTAACACTACAAAAATGTACTAATGTGTTTTTTTAATAGTTCAGCCTTCTAATTTCTCTAAATCGAATTGTTCTGTGGAGAAAAAGATTGCTGCAGTGGAAAAAGTTAAAATTTAGTGCAAATTTGTTGTTATTGTTATTTTAGACATAGACATGTTGCTACCCAAATGAACCCAGTGGCTTTCTACCATAATATTTGAAGAATTAAACACGTGGTTACCTTCTCTGGCCACCATTACACTCGCTATGGTATCAGGTATGCTGGTCCCTGCAGCCAGAAGAGTCAGACCCATGACAGTGTCAGGGATGCTCAGTGTCTCTCCTGTACGGGGAAGAAATCTCATTTGAGGCAACCAGGAACAAACACACAAGAGCAGGGCTGAGGAGGACGGAATGACTTTTTTTTGAGAAGCAACTAGAGGAACAAATAATACATATTTTTTTCCACACCTTTATCAAATGCACCATTACAAGCCTTATAGATAGGTCAGCTGGATATGTTGGCAGTACCTCAATTCAAGAGATGCAATAGGCATACTATAATGCCCTCAAAATCCCATATACCATATTTTAATTGGTTGTTCATTGGGAACTGTGTTAGGGTAAGCTTTTAATATGTCCAGTTCACTTTCAGCAGACTTTCCCATTTGTTTTCATAAAAGCTGTAGCATCAGGACAGTATATCCATGGTAACACATCTCTTACACATCACCTCACACGCGTGCGCACACACACACACACACACACACACACACACACACACACACACACACACACACACACACACACACACACACACACACACACACACACTTTATTGAATGCATTATGTGAAGCTTTCTTGTAAATTGCATGCTAGGAATGAGGATTAAGTAGGATTAGTTTGCTATGTTCTGTCTGATTCAGGCCTTTGGCTGCATAGGGT